>WEKY01058395.1:229655-399005 GCA_013390045.1 Picathartes gymnocephalus
AAAAAAAAAAAAAGAAGAAGAAGAAGAAGCAGCTGTTCTGAGGATGAGATGGGGTTGTTTATGAGCCCTGCATAGCAGAGGAAAGCAGACAGCTCAGATCTGGTGGCATCTTAAGGTGGAAAATCCCCAGTTCAGGCCAAATGGTATTATTTCAAGTTGTGCTCTAAACAGTTAACAACCAACCACTCAGTAGTCCCATGTTTATAGCGAGCATTTCATATAACTGTGCAAGTGCTGCCAGACTTTGATGGGCAGATCTACGCACATAATAGAAGAGGTGTGGTCCCTGCTCGTTTTCTTTTTCCACCCTGAGAGGCACGGGCTAGTTTCATTTTACAAAGAGGCTGTATACAAAAAAGTTCACTGCCCAGTGGGCTGGAGTTCATCTGACTATTTATAATCATGTCTCTTCTCCCCACGCCCACCCTTCAGGCACGGGGACAGTCGCTGGGCAATGGTGGCCGTGCTCGCAGTCAGCCCAGCAGCCCATACAGCCATAGTGTGTTTGCAGGTGAGGTGCAGTGAAAGGCCAGATAACACTGCCCAGGATGGGATGCAATGCCCAGCCCATTCCTGGTGCACCATCGTCTTCAAATCCCCAGACAGGCTACCCACCTGCCCTGAGGACATTCACAGAGTGTAGGACATTGCTGCACTAAGAAGGCATCCCCAAAATGCAGGAACTGCTGGAGCAAACCCAGTCTGAGCACTACCGAGCAGCTGCAGCCACTCAAGGACCAGCCCACCTTGAGCCAAGAAGCACTTGGAAGGCAAACAGAACCAAAACAGAACCGTGAGCAAGTTGGGTCTGGCCCCCAAGAGCCTGCAGCAGTTCCCCTGATGGCACCACTGCAGCATTGTGGCCATGGGGAAGAGGTTGGCTGAAACGCAGAAAAAGGCAGCCACAGTCACAGGCAGTAATGAAGGAGACTGGACTCTCACCCTGCCTCACTGCTGCCTTCCTGCATGGCAATAACTCAGCTATGGTTTGCTTCAGCTTCCCATTTGTAAAAAGAAAGGATGGCTTTCCTCCGTATCTCAGAGATGGGCTAAGCATCTGAAATCATTAATGTCTGTAAAGTGCATTCATTTCTTCAGATGGAAGCTCCTATTGATGTGTGAAGTATTATTAGGATTATTATTGCTAATAAATAAGGAAGGCAGGGCAATTTTATTTCTGGGTAGGCTTACACAGGGCACAAGAATGCAGAGACTGGGGAAGATGTTAATTTGTACTAAAGGTGACCCCCCTTGCCAGTACTAAGCTTAACGACAGTATCTGTAAAACACAGCGACAAACCCCCTGGGATCCTGGTGGATTGCTAGCCCACTAGAGACCTCCCCAGGGGTGCTGACCCCCTGGGAGCCCCTGTGGGGCCAGTGGCAGGAGCTCTCGGCCACCAGCGAGCGCAGTCTTGCTCTGCAGCACTGTCCTGAACTCCACCATGTATTGTGGGTGGCCCAGAGGGGCAAATCTGTGCAGGAGGTGATTTTTGCTTTTCCTTAGATGCCTGACTTCTTTCTGGGGTGCATCTTGTCTCAAGCAAGGCTGGGCATTGAGGCATCATACCGAGTGGTCTTAGCAGATGCACCCCCAGTTTTACAGAACTGAGACATAGCATTCGCTGAGCCAAGAAAAACTGTTTTCTTACGCAGGTAAGGGAGAGAGGGAGGGAAGCACCTCTGCAGAGCAGTTCATTCCTGTGGGCTGAAGCCAGTGCCCACTGTTTCCCAGTGACCACCAAGACCCCTCAGGCACCTGGCATCCCTCACTCAAAGGGTGATGAGCCACTAGGGCTTTCCCCAAGGTGACAGAGCAAGCAGCGGGGGAAGCCCTCACTTGCTTCCTTCGTGCTAGGGTGGGCTATGTGGGGCTCCACACTGCATCTCAGCCCCTCTCTGAGGGATAACCCTCCCACTGCGTGATTGTTGCTAACTGGAGAGTTGTAACCTACAGAAAATTTTGCCAGCACATTTTCATATATTAGAGTATGGCTGTAAAAAAAGAAATTTCAGGGTGGTGGATTAATGTTACTTGGTTCTGGCCAAGTTAATAAAATATGGTCTGAGTTACTGCCAGGCTGCTTAATTCACTTTTATTCAAAGTGGCTGGGTAATTTCCCTGAGGTTGGCTCAGCAGGAAGCAGAGTCAGCTCTGGCTTTGTCTGCTCCTGCGTGTCACCTTCCTGCCTGGCAACAGTGGCTGTGTCCCCACAGGGCTGGGAGAACAGGGAGCAGGGGGACTTCCCTCCAGCAAGACAGCATGTGCCAGGGGCTGCGGGGTGACATCCATCTCGTCATGAACCAGGAGGGAGCATGGACTGGGAGCACGTGCTTGCACAGTCTGCCAGCTGCATGCAATGTTATGAATGGCACCAAAGGTGGTTTCTTCATGGTTGCCCTTCCTGCAGGTTGGTCCAGGGTGGCCAGGGTAGCCCTCAGCCCCATCAGCATTGAAAAGAATCAAACTGTCACCTTGTGGCCCAAAAGCCAAGCCTCAGCTGTGTAGCTGGTTGGAGGCACTCTGGCACTGGGGCGTGGCAGCAGGGGCACCGCGGCCTCCTGCAGCTCCTCCCTACCCTGCAGGGATGAGAGGAAGGACTGGGCATCTTCCCTCAAAGGCTGAGCAACACCAGCAACCTGCATGCTTGAAAGAAAATCTTTCATATCTCCCCACCTTGCACTTCAGTTCCAGTGGAAGTGATGTTTGCAAAGGCAGTGGTCTGCCTGTGCAAGCTCTCCTTCTTGCTGGCATCCTCCAGCTGATTAGTTGCCCCCTTGTTTCTAACCCAAATTTTGTTCCTTTGCCCACCTGCATGGCAGAACTAATCACTGGCACACATTGTAGTACCTGGCACTGAAAATCAGTGTAGAGGTGCATTCCTGCACGTGCTCTGAATCATCATGAGGTTCCTGAGCTTTAAATGGGAAGCAGAACACGTTTCTTTCTAGATGGACAAATGAAATTTTACGCAGTCCTCTTGCTTCTGAAACAAGCTCTGACTCATGCACAGGGTGAGGTGCCAGGAGTGGCTCTGCTCTCATCTGGGCTCCACTACTTACTGTGTGGCCTCCAGAAAACTCTGAGGGGGTAAATCCTGGTCCTTCCTCCTCCCCACCAGCATCCACACTTGTGGGGCGCCACAGGGCTTCATGCACAGGGGAATAGAGGAAGGACATATTTCTCATAAGCTGTGATATGATGCTCCCCAGAAAAACATGGCTTTTCTGCTTTCTCTGCCTTTTGCCCCCGCTCCTGGGCTCCTGGCAGAGGAGGATGCTCCCAGTGCCAGAGGGTGCCACAGAGTGCTGAGCAGCAGGGCTGGGAGCCACACAATGAACTCTGTGAGGCTGCACACATCTTTTCAGCTCAGAGATGTAGATCCTCCTGCTGCATTGATAAAAGCCTGAGTTCATAGGTAAATAGAGTGCATTAATATTTATTTTAAAATGCTTGGAATCATGATTTAATATTGTAGAAAGGGCTATTCTTACATGGCGTTTGCAGAGCTTCTTCTAATACAATATTTTCTAACTTCAGACATGGTAACCCAGTAAGCTCCATTACCATGCTAATACTATATAAAAATGATCCTTTATTATAAATCATACAGCACACCAAAAAGGATATAAATAGAGCCCCAGTGCGGCATTGGCGTGCCTCATATTTCTCCTGGTTCATATTAAATGAGCCACTAAATTACAGTGTCCTTCTTTATAATATCATCCTCCAAAGCTGAGCATTTTGTGTGTTACACAGGGCTGCTGTAACAAGAGAAATTAGCATGGCTGGTTTAATTCAGCAAGTCTGCCATGCATGTTATAGGAAGAGTGTTAAAACGAGCTAGAATGAGAAATTTCATTGTCCTTTCAAAAAACTCACCACTCGGAACGTGTGCTTTGTGTGGGGCTTTGCTAAGGCCTGACCCACAGGCTCTCTGCAGGGGTTTAGCTGCTCCCTCAGCTCCAGCAGCAGAGAGGTGAGGGTAAAGGAGAGGACACCCCACCCCATTCTCCTGCTGTTGCTGCCAGGTGCTGGTCCTTGGACACCCTCCGGGGAGCCTGGGAAAGTTTGGTGGTCAGAGAGAGGTGCTAGCGGGGCAGAGGGGAAGATGCTGCAGGGGCTAGAGGAGCCATCTTCAGATTGGGGTCCTGGTTTTGTTGTGCTGTTGGTTTCTCTGCCAACAGCATTGGAGTTATGGCTGATTTAAGTGAATCCAGGTGCAGGCAGATTCAGGCCCTTGCTAAGCGATGCTGGCAATTTTTTTACTTTTCTGGTTCTCACCTGCAGAAACAGGGAGGTATTTTGCCCACAGGATTGATGCCTGGCTGTTTGTAAAGCAGCCCAATATTCTTCCTGACAGCCAGCGCTGCAGAAATGCAGGGAGTTATTGTTTGTATTGCAAAATAAAAATACAGTGTTCAGACTGGCAGGGGGTGATCCAGCTAGACTGTCATCTCTAATGATGGTATCTGACCACACTACAGAAGAAAACCCTCCTGCAGTCCAAGGAGCTGCATATGCCTTCAGGAACACATAAAGTAATTCAGGTCAAAAATGTAGGTTGTTTCATCAGCAGACAAAGAGGTGGGGAAAGCAAAGAAGGAGAGGGAAAGAGGAAACAGGCTGCTGCAAAAATACTATGTCCATAAGAGCTTTTCAGGATTTCCCCCCAAAATTTAAAGTGAAATGGAGATGTCTGAGTTTCAACATTTCCTTGCTGGCCTCGCTAGGTCCCAGCTCACACTGTCAGGGACCAAGTCAGTTTCCTGCAGGCCAGAGATCAGGATTAGCAAATGGAGTTCATGACTGGATGTAAGGAGGCAAGGTCCTGGCATAAATGGGCTACCAAACCCTCTCAGGGGCAGCAGCTGGGTCAGGGCAATCCAGGAGGCCCAGAGTTGGCACAAGCAGCTGGTAAGCAGTGAACCCAAGTCAAAATTGCCCAAGTGTTCATTATCTGCAGAGCTGGAATACTTCAAGGAAATTTTCAAGCCAAATTGTCTGTGGCAAGGAAATGTGTCCCCTTACGCATGCTGGGAGGCTGCAGGTTCTGTGGCCTATGAGGATGCCTAGCAAAGCAAACTGTGCCATGAATAATCAATGAAAACTAAAAGTTTCTATTACCTGCAGTGCTCCATGACCATATGAGATAATATAGAAATGGCAGGCAGCCTCCTGGAAGTGAAATAAAACCTCTAGAGTGCAGCCCTTGGCATCATATCCCCTCAGCAAAAATCCCAAAGCAAATTGGGGTTATGCAAGCTGTGAAATACCCAGCCTCAGTGCTGAATTGAGGAAGCTGCCAGGACCACATCTTGCTGCTTCCAGAAATATCTGTCTCCTCTTGGCAGGGCAGGTTATAAATCCCCTGAAGTTTAGTGTACAGACCCCATCAGTGGGGAGATAAAAGTAGCAAACCTCAGCTGCAAGGCTGAAGCCTGAGCACAGGCCAGTCCTAGGGTAGCTCTGTCTGCTACTCCCACCTCTCCCAAAAAGCAGGAGCTGCCCAGTGGAGAGCATAGCCCTTGATCTGCACCAGCTGCTACTGATAGGGATACTCAAGCACCCTTCCAGTGCAGATCCACTTTGACCCATACATTGCTGGCTCGTGGCTGCTCAGCAGATGCACAGACATCTCTGTACATGCACATTGACCAAAATATCGCTGCTGTCAGCAGAGTCCCACATTAAGGAGCACTTGCAGGGCAAGGAAAGAAAAGGTGAGAGCGATAGATAAATCTTCAGCTCCTTCCATCTCTGTCTTCCTCAGCCCCTGAAGAAAGGCTCTCAGAGAGAGTCATTAATTTCAAGACCTTGGGTTTAAAGTTGTTGTTGCACAATAGAGAGCACCTGTGAAGCAGCAATGGGCTTCTAAGAGACAGGCTGAAATGTGATGTCTTTAGCTATTCCCAGGGCAGAACAGGGTATGACCTGCACAACCTGGACCACAGTCCCCACTCTTTTAAACCTGGAGAGTTTTGGTTAGCCCATGACAGCGACAAAGGAGCATACAGGAAAACCTGATAATGTTTGGATCTTGTAATTCAATACAAACCCATTTCTATAATTTAAGAAACATTTAATGATTAAAAAAAAGGAAAAATAAAAAAGAAAGAAAAAGGAAAAGAAAGAAAAAGAGATGATGACGTGTCATTTATCACAAGGAGACAGTGGTATGCTGCACTATCCCTGGGCAAAGGTTACCCTAAAGGATGGTGCTGTCACCATTAAGGTGGTGAGCTAGCTAGCATCTCTTACAAGCCCAATTTTTGTCTTTCCTCCTTAAAAATCTACATGCAAAAGAAGAAAGTTAGCTATAACATTGATAAAGGAGGTCTGGTCCCAAGGTGGAATTTTTGGTCAGATTTAAAGTAAATCAAATATAACACCTTAAAAATAGCAGTTTTCAGCAAAGCCCAGAAGCCTCAGTGATTTCTTTCTACTTTGCAGCCAGAAAGACAACCAGGGTAGAGAGGAGGAGCAGAGAAAGAGAGATTAAAACAGCTTTAATTTTAGGACTTGTCTCATCAAGAGATAGTATGTGACACCAAAAATGAGTCCAATTAAAAATGTTTATAACTTAAAGTTGTTTAATTAGCACCTTCAGAAGTTTCACGATGTTTTCCCACTAACTTCCTCTCTCCTGACTTGCATACATGCAGTGGCAGCTGGTCCTGGAGGGGGAGGGTCAGGGCTGCTCCAACCATATCCCAAGCCTGGATTTTAGTCCTTTGAGGGCATATCAACCTCCTGGCAAAGCCTTGGTGATGAAGGGTCTGCAGAGGCTTCTGGAGGTGCTGGAGGATGCCCCTTCCACCGTCTCTGATGTTGCAAACAAACAAACGAGATGTGAGATCCAACCTACCTGATCAGCCTGGGTTAAGAAACTTGTCCTGCAAGAGCATGAGCTTCTCTCCTGGAACCCTGTGCTGGTGCTGGCTTTTTCCTTTGAGCTGTGTTTTCCACCAGAGCCCCAAGGCTCGCCTCAGCCTTTTTGTCCTGCATGCAGCACCTGTGCCATGCTGGCCCACGTATAGGGAAAGAGAAAAGCCTTTCCTCCATCCTCTCATTTGTTGTACACCCTGTAGAGTTAATGAGATGTGCCTCATGAGGACTGCACATTCTGCTTCCTGCTAGGAAACTCAACCCCATAGGGGTCCCCTCCCAGAGCCACTCCCTGTACCAGTGTCAGAGATGCTCCCACAAACACAGACTGGGGACGGTCAGGGAAAAAACCTTGCCCAGCTTCTGTATTTTGGTTGCCATGGCAATACGCTCATCCCTATTGGAGTCGTTTGGGGAGCAGAGAGGTTCTGAAAACAACAAAGAGAAACGTGAGGACATGGCACACTGTGAGAGTCACAAGGTGAGGAGCCTGACTAAGCAAGAAGGTGAAGTAGGTTTCTTTTGGCCCTGTCCCTGTAGGAGCCACAGCCAGCCAGCCACAGCATGGCTTTTGGTGGCAGGTTACCACGAACCAGGGGCTGCTTAGCTGCTGCAGGGCAGAAGCACCATTGCTGGGACCTTGCACAGAAGAGTGCCCACAAAAAACAACCCATTTCAAAATGGTTTTTTCCCCTGGTGTTTTACAGATGTAGGAGGAATCAGGAATATAAATAAGAGCATTTCACAGATTTCCTCTGGCCTGGAACAATAATGCAAAGTGTTAACTGAATTTACAGAATTGTAGAATGGTTTGGGTTGGAAGGGAACTTAAAGATCATTTAGTTCCAAGCCTCCTGCAGTGGGCAGGGACACCTTCAATTAGACCACACTGCTCAAAGCCCCATCCAACCTGGTCTTGAACACTTCCAGGGATGGGACATCCACAACTTCTCTGGACAACTTATTCCAGTACCTCACCACCCTCACAGTAAAGAATTCCTTCCTAATATCCAATCTAATCCTGCCCTCTTTCAGTATTAAGTAGTTACCCATGTCCTATCACTACATGCCCTTGTAAAAAGGGCAGCTCTCCAGCTCTCTTGTGGCCTCCCTTCAGATAGTGGATGTCTGGAAGTTTCCCCCAGAGCCTTCATGGAGTTCTGACTCTTCCTGGACCACAATCCCCAGCCCTTTTGTGGAGTTCACACAGAACATCATTTTTGTTCACACAGATTTGCCAACAACAAAAAATTTGAGGAGGTACCATCTGAACTAACACCTCATGTTGCTTACTGAACATCCATCTATAATGGGATGGAGAGTACATAAAAGATGTCCATACTGCATTAAACAGAACACCGCACCTATTAGTCTCTTTCCAACACCTTTGGGCCCTGTATATGCATTGTGTCATGGGTATAAGCTTGTGTTCTGAGGTCCTAAAAATAATAATAATTTACTTATTCATTATAAATTTCTGTTTATAGGCTATACCTACAAGAGATACAGTGCCAGGCCGTTAGACATCAAAGGCTCCACGTTACAGGCAATCTCAAAAGAGAAGTCAACATGATTTTTCCAGGAGTTCATTTCACTACAGCAACAGTAATCCTGAATTTACATAGTGCCTTTGATTCAGACTGCCAAAGCACTTTGTTCTCTGATGGAGAAACGACATACAATTTGCCCATCGTTGGCGTGGATTGGGAGAGTCAGTCTTCAACAACGTTCAGCAACTCAAACAACAGTTTATACTCATAAAACCAAAGGGAAATTTTAAGTTTGGCTAAGGAAATGTATGATCATCTTAAAGAGGATTTTGCTAAAATAAATTGAGCTAGTGGTCCTACTAATGTGAAATTAAGGCTCATCTTGGATATCACCTCTGTGGCGATGTTGACCAGGGGAAGTGAAGGGTTAGGCTGGCTTCTGACAACCAAGCCCAGGACTGTTCTGTAACCTCATCACTTTATATTTCCCCTACATTGTTACTCAGACATCAGTGAAAAATTAGCACAGCCTTGGTTCAGGGCAGGAATATTAAGCTGGAAAACTTGAGAGATAGGCATGAGTTGGTTCTCAGTAGAAAGTCAACCTCACATCCTCAGTAGTCTTGGAAGAGAGGCTAGACACTCTGGCCTTCCTGATGATCACATCACAACCAAGACAGTTCCTTTGATGGGTTCTTCTAAAATATAAATTAATTTAATCACTTCTGATCTTGGGAAACAAGAGACATTAGGGTATTTTGACTGACAGTCACAGAGGGTAAAGGCTCCATCAGTCTTAGCAAGTAGAGCAGCACAAGAGCAGTGCTGGTGAGCTGGCGAGCTGTGAGTGAGCAGCCACAGGCTGGAACACCTCAGGTGCACACCTGCATCTCCTCTCTCAGCACAGTGTCACCCGAGGGGAGCCCAGTTTGCATGCTGCAGTCCTCTTTCACAATATGAATCATCAAACCACAGTTATGTGGCCTGACCAGGAGATGTGTTTCTTTCATCCAAAGTAAACTGCTAGTGAGAGGCACCTTATGTGTCCTAGTCCTGCCTCCCTGGCTCCAGCTTTGCTGGTACTCTCCCTAAAGCCAAATTCCTACGTGGACCACCCTTCCCCAGCTGCAAGATTGAAGTCTTCACAGGCAACAAGGGAGCAGAGTAGTGGTATCTGTGCTTTGAGGAGGAGAACAAACACCCCAAGCTAGATTCATCGTGGCAAAGTGAAGCAGGTGAAGCAAGGTGTCCCTCAGCTGTGCACTACTGTGGATGTGGGCCCTGGTTCTGCACCAGGGCAGACTCCTACAGCACACACAGCACCGTATGGTGTGACAGTGGCTTTCCTGAAGCATTTGGCCTTAAACCTCTGTAAACACCCCTTACTTTGGGTTTAAAGCTGCACTGAAAAAAGCCCTTTGCTGCAAGACTCAAGAGATTACCAGTCTGCAGGGTAAACAGTGGCTTCTATTTTGCTGCAAACTGATGTTCTTTTCTGGAAGTGGTTAACTCCAAAATGATGCAAATACTATTGTCAGCCCCTTTGACTCTCCCTGCTGACAATCTTATCATTTAGCTAAAATCCCTCTCCCACAAACCCACACTGCCTCTCAAAGAGCCAAGAGTGCTTGTTATCCCCTTCCCAGCTGCCAAAACCCTCCAGCTGCCTTATAATTACCCCTGTAATGTGCTTCTGCATATCCAATACATAGATCTGCAGCACACTAAAAATTTAAGGACAACATAAAATAAAGAAACAACAAATTAAGGAGCACAAGGGGTGCTGGAGAAACGACGTTGTAAATTTTTCTGTTTACTTCACTGATAATAGCTATTTTTGATCCAAAACTGCTGTACAATAAAGTGGCACACTTGAGGACAGCTGAATGTCAGGGATTCATTGCTTAAGGTCAGGAGAGACCATTATGATCATCAAGTGTAACCTATTGCATAAGAGATCCAGGCTACCACCCCAGTCATTTCTGAGGCTTGCCTGCAACTTCTTTCAGATTTGCAGATGCATCTGTTAGAATATCACCTAGTCTTGGCATAAAGACTAGAAGGTCTGGAGAGTTAACTAGGATGTTAGAAAAGCTTCTTTTTTTTTTTTTTTTTTTTTTTTTTTTTTTTTTTTTTTTTTTTTTTTTTTTTTTTTTTTTTTTTTTGTTTTGTTATATAACATTTAGACCCTCTTTTTCTCCTCTGCATGTTTTGCCTCTGCTTCTAGCCACTGGATTGTACATTTTTCTTAAATGGAAGTCCCCGTTCAGAAATCTCTTTCCTACTGTCACACTGTTATCAAGTTGCCTTATAATTTCTAAGTTACGTGAAGTAGATCACTCTGTAGTCTCCCATCACAGGGAGTGCTTCGTGGCCTTTGTACATTCTCACATATTCCCTCTATGTGCTTTCATTTAGCCAAGCTCACCTTGCACTGTAAGGGGTCTTTGCACGAAGCCCTGTTCTCCCTCAAAAGTCATCCAAGTAGACAGTCCATGTCCTTGGTACTTGACTGCCCTTGGCAATGGTGTGCTCTTGTCTCTAAAAGAAAAAGAAATGTCCATGTCACTCAGAAGTCTTGACCATTCTCTAATTATTTTCCCCCAGCTCTTTTGGTGGGTGGATCAGGGCGGCTGGGTGAATGGGGATGGCACCTTGCTGGCAGCAGATGAAAGAAGGCAGTTTGCACGTGTGGGTCACAGCTCCTGCTTGCCTCCAGCTATTACCAATAGGCAGTGTAAGCCTTGCACTCCTTCCTGCCCTTCTCCCTACCAGCATGCAGGGCCACCTACCTGCCTGAATCATGCTGGCTTTGGCCAGTTGCTCAAGGTATTTCCCCTTCACCATCACTGCACAAAAGCAGGCCAAATGCATGCAGCTTCTAGTATATCTAGCAACACATCAGGAGCAGACTCTTTGCACATACTTATTTATTTTCAGCCCATCTGATTCCAGTGCCATGCACAGTGTGGAATGGGTGAAGAAATGTGCAAAGATGGTAATTAACTTCAGAACAAAAAGCCAAAGCAACAACTGGAGCATGGCTTTACGGGCTGGATATCAGGTTGGTGAGGCATCTGAGAGGGGTTTCCATTTGCCAGGCCTGTTCACCCAACCCTACTTGTTATGCCATCTGGTTTCCAGGGGTATTTTATCAAACCTGAAAATGCAGAATGAGCCCCACGAATATAGTAGGAAATGAGCCTCCATCCTTAGAGTCCCATGGATAAACACCAAACAGCAGGTAGGTATTGCTGATTCAGCAACCCTTTCTGGGTTGTGCTCATTCTGCTACAGGACATCATTAGAAGAGGCTGAGATATTTTGTTTTCGTAGCTTTTTAACCTGTTCCTTCCCAAAACAGTGTTTGTATTTATTTTGGCACCTTGAATGTTTTGAAGAGAGGATCAATTTGAATTTGCTTGAGCATTTTTCCCCCTTAATCCCATTAAGTCAGTCTCTAATTCTTTCCAGGGCTCCCTTCTGTGGAGCTATTTCCTCTTGGAATCATTTACTTTCTGTGGATTGAGGGAATTAATGAGGCAGATGCTGCTTTCATTCTCATCACTGTAAGCCCAAAACAACTTTAGCAGTTTGCTGGAACAGGTCCAGATTTTACTGGTGTAAATGAGGTCAGAATTTGGCTCACTGTGCTTACTTTTGCTAAGAGATAAGGAGGTTACTGAAAACGAGAAGTCTTGTGCAGGTTGGGAAATTCCAGTTGGAAGTGGGTGAAGTTCATAATTTCATTGAAAGTCTAAGTTTCTGCATTTCCCCACTGAGAGGCTGTGCTGAGCACCACAGATATTCAGGCAGCACAGAGCACTGGTAAGCAACTCAGGGAAATAAGTCCAAGGACAGAGACCTTCAGGAATGTCGTAATTGTCCACAGGAGCGTGACTTAGGTTTGAGCAATGGCAAAACTGAAAGTTAAGAAATATAGAGAAAGATCAACTGCCTATGTCAGTCAGTCTTTGAGGGTCTCACAGGGAAGGAGGAAGCAAACAGAAAAACTGAGATACATGCAAACGGCTCAGGGCTGCCATCAAAGGTCAGCATGTACTGTGGTGGATAAAATAGAGAAAGACATAAAGGAAACATAACTAGCACAGTAGGGGAAGGCAAGCAGGGAAGCATTCTGGCCATAGGTTGGTGGTCGGAGGAAGGCTGAGGAAAGCATCAGTCTGATGCTTTGCAGCAGTACCCCACACAAGGGTCAGCCCAGGTTGGGACCCTCCATGAACCCTCAGCAGCAGCACAGGGGAGCGAGGCTCCTCTCAAAGCCCGGCTGCAGAAAGCGGAAACAAGAGGAGTGAGGCAGCTACGGCCAGTCAGCTCTATTTCGGTTCCTGGAAATGCACTGGAACAAATAATTAAACAAATTAATCATCAGCACCTAGGAAACAACCAGGAGAAGAGGAACAGCCAGTGCTGATTTGCCAGGAGCAAATCATGTCAAATCAGCCTAATTTAATCCTGCAACAGGTCTTGTGGATAGAGACAAAGCAGGATACTTCTTGTATCTTGATTTTGGTACATCTCTGGCACCGTCTCATTTCATGTTACAAGAGGTCAATTTAAGGAAATATGCTCTAGAGAAATTACCTTAAGTAAGGAGTGCAAAACAGGTTGGAAAAACGTGCTCAGAAAGAAAGTGTCTTTGTAAAAATACAAGGGAGAGTTGAGTAGGGTTCAACTTAGGTGCAGCCACTAGATTATGAGATAGTGGGCATCCTTATCAGATATGTAGATGACACCAAGCAGAGAGGATCTGCAAAGACCTGAGAGAGGATTAGAATCAAAAATCACCCTGGCATGTTAGAGAAAAGGTCTGTAAAAAAGGATGGAATTCAGTCAGGAGAGAAGCAAAGTTGTGCACAGAGGTAGGTATAGTCAGCTGCACAGGGACAAAATGAGAGACAGATGATTAGGCAGGTGTGGAGCAGTGCAGCAAAGCAGGAACCTGAAATGAATAAAAAGTGTCATTTGTCACACACAAGGCAGTCACCATATCAGTGCACTCAGAGAAAAGCTCTGCCTGTAAAATACACAGCTGTGCCCTCTGTTTTACCCAGTGCTGCTACTGAATCCTTGTTCAGTTTAGGAAAGTCTGGAAGGAAGGGGGATGAGAGGTCTAGAAAAGAGGAATTGGGAAGAAACACTTACTCATAGGGATTGTTTCCTCCAGAAAGAAGGAAACCAGGGGAGAGACAATTCTGCCTCCAGAGAAGGAGGGAATAAACGTCTTGTAGACAGTTGTCTATATCCATTGTGAGTGTCGTAAGAAACAACGTTCCTAGGTTGCAGTGCGAGAGGTTAAAGTTAGATGCTTGGCAAAGGGGAAGGCTAACCAACACTAAACCCTCCTGCCTGGCAAGGATATAAAACCTGTATCCTTGCCTTTGTTTAAAAGCAGGCTGGAAACTTCTGGAATAATTTGAAATCAGCCTCTTGAGGTCCTTTCTAGCCATGCTTTTCTCCAATTTTGTGATGAATGGTGTTAAATGAATATAAATTACCTCACACGGGGACACTGACGTTCAGGCTTGGTGATGAATAGTGATCAGCGACAAAACTGTCAGCTTGTGGGGAGGCATCCAGTAGGGTTATTACTAGAAACTGGTGTTAACTCCAGTTTTATTTACCATCTTCATTAATGATCTAGAAAAAGCATTAGACAGTGTGTTTATTAAAACTGCAACTGATACTACAGTGGGGAGGAGATGCAATCACCAGCCAGGAGTGGAAAATAACACAAAAGGATAAAAAAACATATGTGACATAGGGAGAAAATGACCTAGCTCAAAGGACACACAGAATAATATGTCTGGGAAAGAGGTAGTCCAAAATTAAAACTCTCTGTGAGAGAAGGAGACCCAAATGCAATGAAACACTTTGCAGGGTTAGTGTACAGGAAATTGAACGGGAGTTTACAATCTGTCATGTCAACAGAAAAAGTCTCAGTGTGGCTTTGGGCTGTATGACATACCCCAGGGCAGAGAGATAAGCAACTGTCTGATCCCTGTTGTGCAAGCTTTCTTTCTGGGAGCCTGCTGACCAGCGTGGCTGCCAGGCTGGAGGAGGAGCTGGGAAAACCAGCAAAAATAATTGAAAACTGAGAAGACTGGCTTATGGAGAGAGAATTATATAGGTACTCTGTGGCAAAGCAACACCAGGTGCACGCTTCTAAGGTGTAGGTAAGTATCTCAGGCAAGGTGCCCTTTTTATCAGGCATAATTATGACAGGAAAATTGGGCGTTCTATCGATATGAGATATGTTATACTAGCATTGAACATTTTGGTTGGCCACAGCAGCCTCCTGGGGCTCGTCCACCGCCGGCTGGCAGGGTCCAGGCTAGCACCAAGCTGTGTGAGAGCTGAGGCATCACCCTGGCACCTGCCTCAGGAGGCAGAACCTGCGAAGGAGACTCCTGGGAAGGGCTGTTGCTGCCAGGCAATTGCAAAGAAAAGGATAACATGCCCACTTTGTGTGACCAGAGCCACACTGACATTCATTGATAACAGAGTTGCATAAGCAAATCAACACGATGAGCCATGTCGATTGGAGGGGGAGAAGTCTGTGCTGCTCAAAGGGACCAATCAATAGAGAAAGAGATGCTATTTTCATGTTTCTAGAGAAGTATTATTGACAGAAAGAAAGCACAGATACAAAACTGTACTTGACAGAGTCCTTTAGGGAGAAGATCAAGGTAAAGGCTTTTCTAACTTGTGATTTTGAGCCTTTTCACTCTTTGTCCAGCTGGCTTTTGAGATGGAGGTCTAAGAGTGCAATGGTGTGTTTGTCCCAGCTGATACTGGAGCGCACAGGCTTTGAACAATAAGGCTTTGTTCTTCTGCCAAATACAGCAATGCCTCTGCTGTTGCTTGGAGAAAAAAGGGAACAAACACATTAGGAAGTCACCGAAAATGAAATGATGGCTCACTTCAAGGCGTTCAGTAGCACACTGCAGAGATGAATGAGCTCTGCATGGCATGTGAGACCATGAGGAGGAGAGATCTTCAGAAAGACACCCCTTAGTTCCCACCACACATGCAATATGGCAGAGGAGATGACCTTCAGCTACATCCCTGGGATCAACAGGCACCTGCAAGGCTTTGCAGGAAAGCCCTGTTGCCCACAGCTTTTGTGGGGACTGTGGGCATAGCCAGCAGAGCGTTGTGTGAGGATGTACTTTGACTTGGAGCAGCAGTCCCCACAAAGCAAATCTGGTAGCTCTTTCCAGCAGAGGACTTGAAGTGAGACTCAGCAGCGTGGCAGACAGGCCAGCACTGCCAGCTGTGGGACCACAGCAAGGTGCAGGGCCACCAAAGCCTGCAGCTTGCCAAGGGCAAGGTGGCTCAACTCCTGTCTCACAGCCCAGTGCCACCAGGAACAGAGACAGAGCAGGGGGGAAACAAATTCACAAAGAAACTCAAGGGGGAAATAGGAAGGTGGAACAAGCACAGCAGTCCAGAAGAATAAATTTACTGAACATACATCCTTGATTTTAATGGAGCCTTTAATAGCAGGGTGAGCCCAGCAGAGTTGGTTATCTTCCAGAAAATGCTCCCAGAAAATGTGGGACTCTGGCAAAGCCATTCCTTTCACTTGCTTGACAATGGGAACCGAGGGACCCCCAGTACAAACACAACCACCATAAAGATGAGCAGCTGTTACCTTGAACTTGTCCTCAGCTCATGAGGGAGAATTAAGTGATATGTAACCACTGGAGCAGCCCAGGTGGGAAAGTTTACTTCACTGGGGTATGAGCTCTTATTGGAGTTAGGGGAAAGACCTGATAGTTGTGTCTTATATGCTGGGACCAATTACACTGGAAAATGCAGAATATAGCAAAGGGGAGGTTTGGGGAGTAAGAGGAGATTAAAACTACATGGCTGTGTTAAAGCCCAGTAAAGAAGAGAGGCAGAAAGACAGGAAGAAAACAAGAATGAAGTTGTGCAGGGTGTCTTAATACAGGGTCCAGACAAGTTTCACATGAGCCTATCCAAATGCATCTCAGGCCAGGCCAGGCCAGGCCAGACCAGGCATCTCAGGCCAGAAAATGTACAATCACTCTGTGCCTGTGCTTGCAAGTGCTGGGAACAGCAAGAACAAAGGGTGGGCTCTTCAGCTGTCTAATTCTCCTCCTTATTTTGCAGAATTGCCACGTGCTGAAATAGCAAATGATGTATGAAATGAAAAATCACTCCCCAACCAATGCATATAGATGATGCAGAGAGTATTTGGCCATTACTTCCTTGCAGTAATATTTATCTGCATTAATGCCTCATTCAGAGGTAGCTGGAAATACCCAGAATGTGAGAGTAAGGGGATCAGAAGAGAGATCAGGGAGGGAGGCAAAGCAGCAAGGCAGGCACTTAAGGAGGCAGATAAAAAGTCTTTCCTGAATAAATCACCAGCTCGGTTCTGACCCAGGTTATTAGCAACCACAAGGCATTATTCTAGGTCCCAGTGCTAACCAGTTATCTGTAAAGAGCAAATACACTTAATGGGCTTCAGAGGAGTCACTGCCATTTGGTGATGACTTCGAGACTGATGGCCCCAGGCCAAAAACTGCTAGGGAGGTGTTTTCCTGGTGAGAGAAACCCTCCCCAGCTGGCATGCCATGGAGTGTGGGAGCCAGCCCAGCCAGGAATGGGGACAGAAGCAGAGGGGTTCTCCCCATGACAGCCCCAGGCAGAGGCACATGGCTGGGGCTTGCACCAAGGGGAACCATGGGCAGCCCCAGCTCTCTAGTTTGTAATCTCCACGCACAAGATTGAGTCCCATAAGATGTTGGCTAAGCACAGCATCAGTGTTTAGCAGAGAGCATTTAGTACTGCTGACACACTGATGTTTGCACATAGGATTACATTTGATGTGCCCTCCTGGAACTGGGAGAGAGGAGGTGCACCCAGCTGAATGCCTCTTGCAAGCACCCCTGTCATTGCACAGGAGTGTCACCCAGCAAGATGGACCCAACAGAAAAAGTCAGTAGAAGAAGCAAACAAAAAGCACTCAGTCAAAGACACAGCTGGGCTCAATGTTGGCAAAAATGGGTATGGAGGAGCTCAGCACAAATTATGAGAGCAAAATACCTTGCACTTCAACAGCTAGAAACCAAGGGATCATAGAATCCTACAAGATGCATTTGGGATGTTCCCTTTGCCTCCTCTTACTCATATTTTACCTCTTCTTTCTCACATTTTACCTCCCCATCACCAGAAAAATGCAAGTGGAAACTACTGATAACTACTTTTTTCCTCCTAAAACTCCTTTGGCTTTGACCTAACTTTTCAGTCTGGGTCCAACTTGACCTTCAGATAACATGGAGTCAAGAGGAATTGCAAATATTCTTCCAAGGACAGGCTTTGGCTCTCTGCCTAGTGTCTGAAGGCACTTTGTGTTGTCTCTGAGTGATAACACATTTACATGACACCAAAATACATTTCAAGATAACACTAAAGATGTGATCCAGAGAAATTTAGCTGTGAAAAATGTTGATGAGAAGGTCTGGAGGACTAATCTATTGGTAGTAATGGCTAGCTTGGTGGGAATCACTAGCACGTAAGTCTGGGATGATGCTGCTGAATTTAGCCCTCCCATGATGCTGTTAACCTGAGAGACCTCACTGACCTTCTTGCTACATCATGGTCAGTCTCACAGCCTTTTAGGAATTCCTTTGGCTGATGATTTGGTGTATGCTATTGGTGGACAGGAATATCTGTCATTTAATGAAGAAATTTAACTGCAAGGGATCCTCAAGTAAAGATTCTGCCTTTGTGTGTGTTTTCCAAGTCACGCACTTGGGTGACACAATTGTGTGGGATACCCATCCAAAACTCACTTGCACATTTACTCTGATAGCTCTGCAGAAGTACTGTGGACCAGCACTACTGCCCATAAGAGGCAACAGAAACCTCCAGGAGCAAATTCAAACTTTTCACAAAGTCTGTGCTGAAATGAATTCCTGTCTGATTGGCTAAAATCACCTGGCAAGAATACCTGACTACAAAGGGGTCAAAAAGTCTTAGACTGGATTAATTAGTATCTGTACCGACAACGTGGTACACCAAAAATATGTTTAATTAGCTTGAATCTTCAGCTTTAAGTCACTTACATAACGTGAAGACTCTTAATTGAGCCTTTTTTGGAAAAGATACCCTTGTAAAAGACATGATTTTTTCTCTGCCAAGATGATGAAAACCATGGAGACTACTTAGACTATATCTCCACACCTTTTCCTCAGAAAATCCCCAAATGCTTGACTCTGGGAATGTTTTTACATAAACCTAAAAAGAAAATAACTTTCACAGGTTTCATAAGTACTAGAAGTTATGAAATCTCTTCTACACCCAAAATAGGACTTCCAAATTTCACTGGCACTCTGTGAATGGACAGCTTTTTAAAAGAAAACTGGATAATAAAACAGTAGCATTTGATTCAGCCCATGCCCTTCCAAAGGCTTCTAAAATATTCTTAGCCCAATATTTTCCTCGCAGGAGATGACTTGGACATAGTTCAGTTGAAACAGAGGACCACACGTGGCCAACCCTTTGACTCAATGCAGTCTGAACCCTGGAAGGGGCTGAGCACTGGGAAAGTCCAGAAGTGGGTACTCACCCTCCCTGCAGAGCAAAGGAGGGCTCCTGCCTGACAGCCCCCTGGCTGTCCCTGCCCGCTGGCTTGGGATGCACAGAGCCCACGCATCAGACACGCGCCAGCAGCGTCTGGAGGCAGCACACACACATCATCCTGCTTGGTGTTTATGTTTGAAATGCCTGGGTTGCTAATAATATACTTACATGAGGTCTCCAATGGCCGCTGGGTGACTAAAATGTATGATTGAGAACTTAGTTATTTATTCTGCCTCTTCTGTGGCTCTTTCTCCTAAGAGATACCAGCACTCCAGCAGCAAGGAGAAACCAGGAATTTTAGCAGTGGGAATGGGTTTCTTTATCTAGAAAAATAGAGCAACTTTTGATCAGATGGAAAAGTTTTGATGCATCAAGCTGGAGGCAGAGTGCAGATGCTCCTTGGTGCAGGGCATGCACAGCTGTGCAGAGTTGTGCCTCTCTCATGCTCTACCCTTGTGTTGCCACTGCTTTTCTGGGAATCATGCCACTGGGATGTGGGAGCAGGCAGGCTCCTGTAGCCACCAGCACGACTGACTGGACAGACCTTCAGTCTGCAATGGCACTGCAGCCATTCATATTGCATACTTCCAAAATGCCTTTCTTCACAAATACCTACCAAAGGGCACTGGGTGGCTTGGGATGTTTACAGGGCATTTCTTGGTTTGCAGTTTGTTCCTCCAAGAGCTGAAGTGGTGGGTGAGTGGTGGGCTGGGGAAGCTTCACACCCTGTCAGCTGCCTCAGCACAGAGCCCAGGAGCTGTGGTGGTGACACTGGGCGTAGATCATGAAAAGGACTTCTGGCATCTGATTTATGCTGCACAATTGCTTCCATTTTACATTTCAGTCAGCTTGGACACTGAGGAGAGTTGAACAAGAGATTAAGAATCACAGGCTGTCATCACTCTTCTCCTCCTACTGCCATTGTCCTGGTGCTGTGCTCCTAAAAAAAAGCATCCAGATTACTTTTGGGAGCAGAAGCCTCTCTACTACTGCCATCAGACCTGTTTCTGAGCTACCTCCTACTATTGTGCTTGCACAAAAATCTGCACTGAACACAGGTGGTGGAAAGAAATATTTGCTCTCAACCAGTGCAGCAGCAGATGTCAGTGTGTGGACCACATATTGCCCGACTCCCTTTGCCATGCATTTCTCGTTTCGGTGCTGCATGTTTCTCCTTTGCGTCCAACATATCCTGCAAGGGGCTCCGAGTGGAAAAGCCCCACACAAGACAAATTCCCAGGCAGCTGCAGAAATCTAGAGTCATCACCCTGAGAGACTTTTTAATATGCACAGCAATGCTGGGCAGCACAGTGGATATGAAGTGCCAGCCAGCTCTGCCAACCCTTGTAGCAGCACAAGACAGGGGCAGCAAACTGTGGCCAGGGGAGGGTGGGCTTCAGCCTGGAAGCTCATCTCCTGTGAACCTATGTCTTCTGGCTCCTTGACTCTGAGTGATCACTGAACAACACAGCCCCCTCTTTGTTTTGGCAGTCTAAATCCCTATAAACAGAGTGCTTGTTCTTTTTTCTTTAACGTCCTTTGTGGTTTCATGAAAACGCCGGATGCTGCAGAAGCTGAAGCATGAAAGGTTCCTCTCTTTATCCTGTCCTCCCTATCCAGGAACCACACTAAAAAGAAACCACCAAAGAAAATGCTTGCAAATACCTGAACGGACAGCCCTGGTGATGGAAAGCTCTCCAGTTATTCATAGTCCAAATCGAGCCAGGGCAGCAGCTGTGCAAGTTTCCGAGCTGGCCCCTGCCAGTGCCGGTGGAGGCTGACCCGAAGGGCCCCACCTCGCCACACAATTTTCTCGCTTATTCCAGCCTTTGGCAGCTTGGTGTGGGTGCAGCCGTGAGGCAATGTGGGGGGTCACGGCTGCAGCTATCCCAGCCATGGGACTGAGGAGGAGGAAATCACCATCATCTTCTCAAAAACATTTCCATTGCAGCCAATGCTGCAAGCAGTTCTGTGGGTGAGAGTTAAAGCTTTTCATCGCTGAAACCTTGGGTTCCTGTTTACCAAACATTTGTTCAGTCTTTATGCATTTGAGTGAATGAGGAAATGAACCACAAAGCTGGGCACAAATGCCAAAACCCTGCTTAAGTATATAAATCACCCTCGTGCCCTTTCTGTGCTACTTCAGTCTTGAAAAATGAATCCTTTTCCTTAGATTTGTTGTTCCTCATGAGTTCCTGACACTTCCCAGTTCACCACCCAGCCACCATGAGCATAGCCTCTGTTTTCCTGGAAGCTCCATCCCTGCCTTCACAAAGGCAGAGGTGAGTTGCTAGAAAGCCATGCTCTCTCCTCCCTGCCCAGTGCTCCCACTGCCAGTCCCACTCTATGCATGGCATACACTCCCTGGCGCAGTAAAGGGAGAAAGACCTGAATCCTTTCCAGTCTAAAGGCTGGGCTTACTGCCATCCTGTCCCAGTCCCACACCCTCTAAATAAGCTCCCAGACCTTAAATTCTCTTGAAGTGAAGAGGTGATCCTTTCACCATCCTAAACCTGTTTGTTACACCCAGTTCAATATCCTTGCTCATCAGTTCCTCCAGCACCTCACTCTCTCCCTCACCAGGAGCAGCCTTTTCAGCCATATCTTTTTCGTACCTTTGTGGTCAGAGCTGAGCAGACCCCCTGAAACTCAGAAGAAGTTCACAGAGACAGATAACCCCAGACAGGGAAGAGGGAACAGATGGTGCAGTTGGGTGTAACAGAGAAGAGAGGCCACTCTGCTCATGCTGCAGCCACCCCAGGCTCAGCTTCTGGATGTGATGTGGTGCTGCATAGCCACAAGGGCACTGGCCCCACTGCAGGCAGGAGGACTTATCTGCGGGCAGCATCTCTCTTCCACCTGATACAGTTTCCCCTGCATGTCCAGATGAGGGACAGTTATAAGACAAACAATTCTGGCTATTTTCTCAAGCTGATAGCACACGAGCAGGGAGAAAGAACACAGCTGTTCGGTTTCCAGCAGTTCTCAGCCCCAGGAGGTCAGACCCTCCCTCTCAGGGGGTCAGCAGCCTTCCATCTGTCCCTGACCACTGTTCCTTCTCCCTCAAACCCCTGTTGCCTCTTTTTTGTCTCTGCACAGCCTCCTTGCTTCCTGACAGCACTGCTGGTCTATCTCCCAGACAAGCTCAAGCACCAAAGAAATGACATACACCCACCAGGTGAGGAGGAGGGACTTGCTGGGGCACAGGACCATATCCAAGGCAGTGGCAAGTAGGGGAGAGGGATCTTCCAAAGGTTATGACACCCAGCACCCACTTCATCTTTCCACCTGCCTCCCTGGGGTGTAGGGGCATTGAAACTCCCTCTGCCTGCAGCACACCTGAGGTTTTCAACCCTCTCTGCTGTGAGTGACTTACTCTCCTGTTGAAATTCAAGCCAGTTATCTGACATGCTTTAAAAATCCAGCATGGTGTTTGATGCTCCTTGCATTCATCAGTGGGCAGTTATGGTTTGGGTAGACATTTTCATTCTTTATTTTCTGCTTTCTCACCCCACAGAGTACTTTGCAAGTTACGCTTTCATCTTGCTTAGGAAAAGAAGATGCCCAGGACAACCCCATACCATGCTGCATGCCTAGAAATCCCCAGAGGCTACTCCTGTCTCTCCTTATCATATTATGTTGCTGTCCTCGGCCTTGGTAGGATGTCTTATCAGGCTCAGCAGAGTAATGCTGTGCTTGCTCACACAGGAGGTCCAGGCCCCCATCTCTGCAAGCACTTATCCACCCAGGCTGAAGTCTTTTGGGCCAGTGGTGTGGCTGTGCCCTCCCCAGTCATCTGGAAGAGTCACTGGAAGGTACCTGATCTGCGTGATTCACACCACTTCCATCATAGGCTGCACAACTGAAATCCAGAAGGATTTGGTCCAAAGCATTAAGTGAGCCTCTTGCCTCATGCATGAATAAATACTATAAAGAGGATGAAATGGTTTGCTGATGAGCACAGTTTGCAAGGTCCATGTCCTTGAGCTTTGTACACAAATGTTCCCCTCCATAACTATTTCTTACTTATTTTCTTAATCAATGTCAAGACTAGGATTAGTTTATGTCCTGCCTCAGAGCAGGATTCTTGCATTGCAAGTATGTGCTGTGTCCTGCTGGTCACCAGAGAACAAGAGCGCTTTGCAGCCACAACTAGCAAATAACAATGATACTTTTTAATAGGGAGCACATTTAAATGCTGTAACCACCCGCAGAGAAAAGCAATACGTGCTGCATCCTCCCTTCCCAGTCACTGGGAGAGAAAAACAGTTGTAACAATCGAAGCACAGAAGTGACAGCCCACTCATTGCTCAGTAAGTCTGGCTTTGTGGGAAGGATCCCCCCACAAGGCAGCTGGCTTGGCTCCACTCTTGACTGCTTGAGCTGAAGTATGACCAAGGCCCAGCACAGCAGCCCAACCAATCTTCCCCAGGCATTATCACAGGCATATGCTAATATTAAAAACAATCAGGGTTGTCCACATCCACTTCTAAGAGCTCCACTTCACTTTGAGCCTGCCACTGCCATAGGTGCAGTGCCTCCAGCTCTGGCACTTGGTGGGATCAAGTGCTACACCAGGGGCTCTGTACCTGTAATTTCCCCAGCTCTGCCACCAGGTATAAATGTGAAAAAAAAAAGCTGCACGGCTGACACGGCTAGAATGCATCTCAGTTCACACTGAATATTCATTCCCCAGTTTTTGCAGAAGGCCTTTAAAAACACAAGTGCTTGCCAGAACAGCCCCTGCCTGCTGTGTTACTTCATTTTAGAAGAGCCTGCCCTGTAGAAGATTAAGTAACTTCATGAAGTATATAACAGGTCACTTGGCTAAGTAGACCAAACCTGCTGTCCTATAGTCTCCTTCACATTTTCATTAAATCTAAAATCAGTTAATATTATGTAATATAAATGCAGTGGTTTCAGAGACTCTAAGCTGAATGAGAATTTTGAATTAAGAGTGCAGAACAACCTGAAATTGTCTTTGCCAAAAAAAAAAAAAAAAAAGCCAAAACTGGAGCACCCAAGGGCTCCATCTGGCCTCAGAGAGGCATGGCATTTCCATGAAATGGCTGTGAGCTGAATAAGTACTCTGGGTATTAATATTCAAAGCAGGGCATCACATATGGCTTATGAAATACCTCTTTATGTGGATTAAAGACCTGTTCTCAAGGCAGTGAGCTTCCCGCTCCAACTGGAGCCACTAGGCTCCAAATTCATTACCATAGCACACTTACTGGATAAAAAAAATTGGAAGGCTTCCCTTTCTATTAGCCTCCCTCTCTAACTATTAAGATTCAGCCTCATACCTGACTTGACTAATGATGAGTCCCAAGAGAGTGAACCCAGACTTCAGAGCAGCACAATGACTTTGAGTAACCTCTGGCTCAAGGTGAGAAGCTCATGTGGGATTAGTCCAAGTTGCAACCAGGTGGAAATATTAATGGCCATCATTACAGGAGCCATGGAGGGGTTTTTCTCAGCCAGTGAGGACAGCAACTTCTTTCCAAGAACCAAGAACCATGTCAGCTGACCTGGTTTGTACTCTTTGCTCCTGTTTACCCACACAGGCTGCTGCATGGTCCCCAGGCACATTCTACTGACCAGGACAGCATGCTACCATCCCACTGGCATTGTTAGAACTCAAATGTAGCAATTTGAGTTGCCTCAAATCGGACTGTAGACATTATGAACCTAATTACACTTAGAGAAAGACCTTTAATGCAGGACAATGAAACCCTCTGTGGATGCTTTCTATGTACTTGAATGAAACTCAGATTTTTGTTTCTGATTGAATAGATGTTGTTATATATATATATATGTAGCATACACACAAGTTTGATTTGGTAACAGTTTTCTTGCAGCGAAGCATAATCTCGCAGGGCAGTGCAACTCTTTCTGCCCATGTTCTGCTACTGAAAAGTGACCACCTCCTGGACAAGAAGAGTGGATTTGTCACTGCGGTATCACTCGATATGCAAGAAGTGACACAGAGCACCTGCTGGGTTTATTTGCCCAGCATGTGGATCCTCCAGTTGCTAGCTGTGCTCAGTGCTCCAGAAGAAAAGCATAGGTTTTGGTCTGTTCCAGTGTATCTGTCCCTATTTTCAGAAAACATTTCCCTAAGTAGGCCAAAAATGTCTCTTAAATCTTGAGCTTTAAAGGATACATTTGTAAGTCAACAAACACACGAACAGGGTGACCAGCTGTTCTACTTTTGGAGGCACTGTCCTAGTTCTCAGAAGCCAATCTGCACTGCACCTCCCATAGAGGAGAGAGGCCAAGTGTCCTACTTTCTTGGTGGCCTATTTGTCCTACCATGAGAAAGTAAGGTGTGTGACTCGCCACATGAGAACAGAAGAAATCCTCCTCTCTGTATGCCCACACAGAAAGCCAACAGAGATGCAAAACGTCCAGACCACTTCCAAGTTATGTCTCAAAGTTCTACTGTTTCAGCTCAGATTCTTGTCTTGCAGCAATGTCATGGTGCAGCGGATGCTATTAAAAACTGGTTTCCCTATCCTCTAATGTCACTTCCACTCTGAAATCTCACCTTGTTAACACATGCAGTTCACTGCTCTGTCTCAGCTAGTGAGAGCACATTATCACTTAGCTCTGATTCAGCAAGACACATACATTTACACATTGCCTATGCCTGTTCAGTGGGGCAGCAAGGAACACTCTTGAAACTTTTAACTCTATGAGGCATGCATTTATACTTAAGCATGGATGTAAGTGCTTGGCTAGACTAATGCCATGATGAAAAAACATCAAGAGGGCTAAGCTTTGAACTGAATTTTTTTTTTCACAAACTCCAGGGAAAGAAAATCTTAAAATACAAATAATTTTTTTGGGAAATGCTTGACAAGCACAAAAGTAATATTCTGGATAAGTATCCTGCTCCTCAGCAGTGCTAGTAGCAGGCTGCTGTGAACACCCATATTTCAGCAAGGTAGTGGATGAACACAGCAACTTTTTGCATAGTCTCTACTGAGCTTTAGCCAAACAATGTGCACTGAATCCCTAAATTAGAGAGGAAAGAGGTAAAATTAGAGAGGAAAGAGGTAAAATTAGAGAGCAAGACTAAAATTAGAGAGCATCCCTAAATTAGAACCACCACCCACTTTTTCTCCTGCAGCATTTACTGACAGTCTCAATCATCTTCTGCTCCTCAGTAAGGTAACCTGGGTAAGAGGCACGGAGGAGCTTCATGTTTCCTTAAAAAACTTTAACACCAGATCCACTCTGTCAGTCACGTAGACAGCAGGAGGTGGAGAGGGGGTGAAACCATCCATGCGCTTCATCCTTCCAACATCTACAGCCATCGACAAAAGCTGCATTCACGAGTAAGGACAGAACTTGGGCTTCTCAGGCTGTATTCAGCCTCCCAGAACTAGTTAGCTGTGCTAGCAGGGTTTCACATGCACACAAATCCCTCTTTCTCTGGGCATCCATCTCACACAGGCCTTTTTAAAATCTCAAGTTCAAATCCTGTATGGCAGAGTTGCCTGATCTTTTGTGGTTTACATCTCAGTAGAGAGAGAAAGCTAACCTGGCAGATCAGATCTGCTGTTTCACACCCTCGGTTTCACACCTCTCCATTCACAAGCTGCTTTGCATTTCTCTTTACTCTGCAGTTTCAAACTTCGTAAACTTTGATCACAAGTTTGATCATAGGGTGGCTGGGATTTGGGGGCAGAAACAAGAACCTCCCCTCTCTCTTCAAACCATCTACCCATCAATATCAGTGACTGGTTAAAAAGGGTAACACACTTTCAGAGAACATATAGCGCCTTCTATGTTTTGACATTTTGGTTTTATTTAAAGCATAATCAAACTTCTCAGAAATAAGGGGTTTGAAAACACTACCTCACTGCTTACAATCTGAGGGAGAAAAATCCAACAACATAGCTGCATTTGTTTCTGAAAGTAGATGTCACTTGTCCTTCACTTTCTGTACAGACAATAACAGTGGGCTTATCCATCTCATTATTGTAGCCATGAATAGCTGAGAATGGAAAAGTCAACATCTGAAACTGGGTGAGCTTCTGATGCTCCCTCCATATGACAACTTTAACAAGACTCCCACCCCTAGTGAGTCACTAACTCTCCCTACAAACCCAGTCTGGGATGGGAAGCGTGAGCATGAATTTTGCACAGAGCCCTCTGGCAGGGAGAAGTTCTCACCTGGAGTTGTGTGATGCTGTCTCTGACTCTGCCACATCCCATCTGCGGTCTGCAGCACATCTGCAGGTTCCCCGAAGCATCTGCTGGAACTCCTGCTAAAATGCCTTTGCATCTCCTGGTATCTTGGGATTTCCTCAAACGCCAAGGACAGTGGAAAAGGAGCAAGGGAGCACCGTTTAGTACCCTTGGAGGGGCAGGTAGACTGTGACAAAGGTCAGTTAGTCCAACTCTTGTCAGAGTCCCCTGGCTCAGTGGGAGTAGTGCAGTTAATACACTTTTATGATCAAACAGCAGTTATTAACCAAAAGACACATTCAGTGGCTAGAGGTGGGAGACTTTCAAAGCCCTGGATCATATGGTAAGAAAAAAGTAACCCCAGAAATTCAGACTTTGCAGCAAAATGTGTCTTTTGTGAAAAGGCCACTTGATCTCATCAGGGAAAGCAGGTCACGCCCCCCACACCTTCTTTGGTTATCAGCTGATGCAGGAATGCTATGTGCTCCCAAAGGTGAGGTGCGGGCAAGTGTGGGTGACAGGCAGGAGGGGAGGGATGTGGTGGAGGCAAGCCAAGAGCGGCGGCAGGGCCCCTCGGGGCAGCCGGGAGACAGGGCCCACACCCAGCCCAGCCTCGGCAGGGCACCGAGAGCAGCAGAGACTGGCTCTGCCTGCCCTCACGCTGTCAGGATGAGCCCCGCAGAGCACGGCTATTATTTGCTTTAAAGAATGCGTTTTTGGCACCCGGTGTACAATATGTTGCTGTTGCCCTCGTGACAACTCCATAATCTCTTTCGCTTCCAGTGTTATTGTCCCAGTTTCCAAGGAGCAGACAGAAAGGATTTACTCTTCTGGAGTGGGATAATGCCTCGTCAGGAAAGAAATGAGCAGAGACAGACTCAGGAAATTCTTCACTTGTCTATTTTTATTTACAGTGGAGTTCCTGTTATTACCTTAAACAAAAATAGCACAACTGCAAGGCTGCAGCCCAGTTTCCTTTGCCTTTCTGCAAGAACCCATCAACACCCTTGGCCACAGCCCCCCGCCACAGCCTCTTCCCACCGCCTCTCCTCTTGGTCACCACCAGCCCCAAGGACAGGCACCAGCAGTAGCTCCACACCTCCCATACTTGCCTGGCGGCTCGTCACTCTGAGCAGGCTTGGCTGAAACAGAACTTACAGGTCCCCACCAGTCCTGTCTGCAGCTCAGGGTCCTGAGACAGCCTGGTAGCATCCATCTGCCATCAGCACTGGCCGCAGTGGGAACAGGGCACACTGCTCCTGCAGTTTCCCCTCCAGGGTGTAATGAGTTAAACCACACAGGTTTAATATTCACCAGCAGAAGCAAATGGGTGGTGATACCCTCGCCAAAAAGTAGCACAGTACTAAAGTACTGCTGAAAGATGACACCAAGAGAGGCAGAGTAGTGGCACTGCCTGAACAGCCTCCATGTTGAGAGGATTCCGGCAAGGTTACACAATGCCCACAGTGATGCGAAGGGAGAGAAAGTAACAGCCCCTCACTTATCAACAGGTATCATCTTTTGTATGAGGCAAAGTCACAGGCTGTTTTAAGATCCTTCTTCTTTAAAAACCAGTTGGAAGTTTTCACAGCAAACTTGAGTTTTGGATACCATTTTCAAATCCATCATGTTTTTTCTTCACAAAAAAAAAGGCAAGATCTGCATTTTAGAAAGCCAAGGAGCTGCCAGCTGCTTCTCACTTCCTCCCCAGCAAGGATGCACACAAAGACAAAATTTTCAAAGCACCTCTAGGGATTAAGCACCCATCTCCCCATCTCCTCTTGACCATCAATGGGACAAACACACCCAACTCCCTTAAGCTCTTCTGGAAATCTCATTCTTTGATGTAATTTCAAAGGCTTCAAAGCTAAAGTTTGTCTCTTTGAGTCAGGGAGAGAAGGAGGACTGTGCAAGCATTAAAGCAATTCATTTTAAAGCCCTTTGCCTAGCTCTGCCAGGGTGCAGAGCATCACCAGGGATATCACATGGGACAGCGCGAGGCGGAAACTTTCCCTGGCTGACCCTGCAGCTGGGATGCCCAATGACTTCCCTCTCCTAGGTGATGGAGCCAGCACGTTTGCCTGGGGTTTGAAGGGCCTGCAACAAGGGAGTGACATCTCCTACCCACGGAGACCAAACTGCTCTACAGCCTGAATGCCCACGTCACTCATGCTCATCCTGCCTTACGGCCAGGCTGTGGAGGCACAAGCAGCCTGTGTGCCTTGCTCATGGTAGGAGGCAGGACCTGCTTCACCTGGCTTTGCTTCAAGCACAAGCCCTTTCTTCCCTCCACATTTCCCCACCTTTCCCACATCTGTTTTCCTTGACACCAACCGGAAAATCCTCTTTGAAACATTTTGGCCTCTGAGATAGGAAGTTGCTGCTATAAGCTCCACGAAAATATGCAGCTGCACAGGGTCTCTACAAATCCTCCTTCAAAGGGAAAGAATTATTACACATTACTGAGCATCAGAGAATTCAGTCTTCATCTTGTGGCCTGCTCTTATATGGAGCTGCTGGATTTGAATGCAACTCTATGCAATGCAAACTGTAAAGCTTTTGCCTATGATTACGATATTCATAGCACTGCTGGTCTGAGTAGATTCTCCAAGTGCTCATTTTCTTCAGTACTCTGACAGTTCAGTCAGTCAGCCTTCAGCACTGTGAGAACCATATAAATCCACAGCAAAAATACCAACAGTCTTGAATGGTTCCACTACTCATTGAAGCAGACTAGGAAGCCAAAATGAAAAGTTGTGTATTGTGATTTGCCCAGTGAGGGGAGAGACAGAAGGTTTGGGGGTTCCCTTGTCAATTTGTGATAGGCTGAACCAGAACATCACCACACTCTCTTCTTTTCTCTCATTAGAAATACTCCACAGTTGTTATTTGTTATTATTTGGACAGCAGATCAGTCCTCCTGCCATGCACAGTGTTTCATCCATGCCAAGCTGGGAGACTGGCCCCAAAAAGGATAGCCCTGCTCAGGCCAGGTGGTGGCTGCAGCCACCTGGAGCTCATCCTCCTACCTGCCATCCCACTCCTTGCAGAGACGCCATTTCCACAAAGGGCAAAGAAGGCGCCTGTTTCTGTTTCCATTGCAGTATTGCCACCAGCCACGATAAGGATGATTTATTTTGGTTACAATACCCAGGCACTCCAGTCAAACAGGCAGGCCCCCTGCATGCCAGATATAGGGCAAAACAAGAAACGCTGAAGGTCACCTCCTCCCCAGTGAACTTGCCGTCTGGAAGACAGCCTGTGTGAATACCTTAGCAATGTAAATACCATCCTACGGCTCACTAATGACCTCAATGAATCAAGAGGAGGCCCTTGTTTACCTTATGAAAACTTCCCGAAATAGCACAGCAAACAGAAACCTTGCCTATGCCTCTGGGGTCCATAAGCACTTTGCTGTCCCCATTGGTCCCACCTCTGGAGAGGGACAGCAAGGAGAAGTTCCTGGAGGCAGCTTTGCCCTGCTGCTGCCATTGCATGGGTGCTGTATGGAGCTCCCGCTGCTCCATCCTCCCTCCACCAGCAACACAGCTTTCACACCTCCCCAGGGTCAAGAGAGGGAAGCAAAAAGCCTGTGTAAGGAAACGGGGATTAGCCAGCACCGCTGCTTGCTCTGCTGTGCTTTGCTGGCCTCCACACAGCACATCCAGTAGAGGTGTCACAGTTCCCACTGCCCCTGGCAGAGATGCTGTGCATCCCCCGCGGGCAGGGATGCGTGCTTCCCTTATCTCCTGCGGGCTGCTGCCCTGCAGCTGTGGCTTACAAAATGTCTGCTTAGAAATCTAACCTAGAAATCACACTGACGCCACTGGAAGGGCTCACATCCATCACCTGATAGGGCTCGCGCGTTCGGGAGCGAGCGGAGCAGCAGCGGAAGGGAGCGAGGGGCTAGGGGAGATGAATGGGTATATTGTTTCTGCCTCCCTGCCTGCAGTTTTATTGAGTGCAACATCTTTCATAAGATACTAGAGCTGGTTGACATTTCTCAACCAACGGTTTAAAAAAAAAAATTCAACCAAAAGTTGCTTTCAGAAAATCTTTTTGTTCGAATAAAAATGTGCCAACTTTATATAATTTTTTGTTTTCACAGAAAAAGTGTTTGTTTTTTTATTTTACTCTTTCTTGTTCGCCTTCATGTCAAAAAAGAAAAGAAAACAAAACAAAAACAAAAACAAACCAACAAAAAAACCCCAAAAAAACCCAAAAAACCCCCCCCAAAAAAAATCCCAAACAAAAAAACCCCACCAAAACGAGAGAGTAAATCAATCATAGGGCAGTATGTTTTGGATTAATGTTGTCAATCATTCAATAATACTTTACTCAGCAGGATTTTTTGTGAAGATCCTGAGCTACTTTCAAACTCTTCAAGTAACACTGAAAAAAGACAGGTCTCAGTTCTTGGAGAACTCTATAATCAAACGAGGGATCAGGACCCAAAGGTTGCCAAAGCCTGGGTAATGTTAATTTGGGTCTTTCTCTAGCACTAGCTGACATGGACAGGGCTCAGCCAGGCAGGAGGGGAACACACCCCAATCAACAGCCCAGCGGGAGTGGGGCAGGGCAGCAGCTCCAGGCTGGGGACCCTTGCGAGGAGGTGGTGGCAGAGGAAGAATGTTTCTGGCAGCAGAGGCAGTGAGGGGATGCTAAAGAAGGAGCAGGTACAATTGTGGGGAGGAAGTGCCCAGTGCTGTAGCTGCACACTTGTACAGGCTGGCTCCCCGCAGGTCAGTCCAGTGGCACTGCTGGACCCTGGCTCACCGTGGGACCAGCAGCACCAGCACGAGCCAGGGGGACATGCAGCCAATGCACAGGCCAGAGAGAGCATGAAAGGCATGGCTGAAAATCTCACCACTGAGTCAGTACCACTCCCTGCCCAAAATCCTTGCTTAGGCAGCTGTTCCCAGGGCTGCAAAAACAAAAGGCATGAGATGAGAAGGAGGCCCAGGAAAAAATAAACTGCAGCTATAGAGTGTGACTATCATAAACAGCTAATTTAAAGAGCTTAGCACAAGCCTTCTTGTGGGCATCATAATGGTACGCTGGCTGCATCCATTATGTATGGAAACAGAAATTCGCTGATTCAGCTGTGAGGGCTTTTGAAGTGATGGCAGCTGAATTTGCACAGAGCCTTCGTCTGTCAATTCGTCCTTTTAACTAAACAGGCATGTTTTTAACAAGCTGATGCTTCTTCAGCCTGACAAATGGTTTCTAAGACATCCCTTCTCTTTCAGCTGTTTGTCACTCACTCATGTTTCTTCAGGTACAGACCTTTTTTTTTTCTTTCACAGCAGAGCACTTCCTCTTCCTCTCCAGCCCATCTGTCTGTGCAGCATCACACTGCAGAAACTCTTATGCAGCACCAGAGGAAAAGAAAACAGCTGGGGAAAGGTTACCATGTCACATGCCCTCCTCCACAGATGCTATAAGCTGATATGTTCAGCTCTCAGTATCCAGGGTTAATGAGGGCAAAGAAAGAAAAGCAAAACTAATAATACAAAAGATATGTAAATAAGACCCCAAGAATGTAATACTTTAATACCTTTACCTTTGAAAAAACAAGTTTAAGATGCAGCATGGTTATAAATAAGAAGAAAAAAACATTGTACATTATACTTTATAATGGCTCTGAAAGAGTTCTGCATTTTTTAAACGTGGCACATCTAATCTGCAGCTCAGAGAATGCACCCACAGATAATCGAGAGCTGACTGTAAAAAATCTTTTTTTGAATGACAGCTTGAAAAGTTAATGCACATTTCTCATGACAAATCCCCTAATTATCATTTCCATCAATAGACTGTTAACATATATTCCGGGCACTACAGGCAGCAGAAAAAAAACCCAAGTGGGAAGCACCAGAGATTTATCATTCAGATTATAAAGAGCCCAAATTTCAAGCAGAGTTGCAAAAGGCCAGCAGTCAGCTCAGACGAGGGTGGAATTTCTACATACACACCAAGACTGCCTACTGGTATCAATGTTACATGTCATGATAAGAGGGTTTGTAGAAGTGGCCCTTAAGCTTCATGGCTTAAACTGAGCTCTAATTAGCACCAAGCAGGGAAGGGGAGGGCCAGTAGGGCAGAGCCTTTCCGGGGTGCTCACATTCTCTCTATAGCTCACTGACTGGTATGGAAGACAAAACCTGCCCCAAGCTCTCCCGTCAGTGCTCATATGCCTAATAATATGTGTGAACATAGCCATAAAATGAAACTAAAGTGCATTTTTCACCACCACCCCCACAACGAGAAGCCCACCCAACGTGCTGTGCATAGGTAATGCTGTTGGCAACTTCCCTTCAGAGGTGGTAGACAGTTTGGATTTCAGGAGCGCATGGCCCAGGCAGTCATTAAGACAGACCCAGTCACAAAATTTAGATCCAGACCTGTCAAAGTCTTCAAGACCTGACAAAGTCTTCAAGTACATCCATATTTAAGCCTGTGTTGCAATATGGGGTTTGGCTCTGCCCATCATGAAAATAATTACCTCCAGCACAGTGTTTTCACAGGCTGAGCATGGCATTTTCCCACCCCTCTGAGTTACAAAGAGACCACTTTCAATGGCCCGTGTGCTACTACTGCACAGGCAGGGTGGTTTCTCAGCTCCTGCAGGCTGAATATTCAGCTAGAAGACAGTAATGCAGCAAACAAGTGTCTAAGCAAGGTTCTGAGGGGTTCACAGAAGTTTATTCCATGCAGAATGCATGATAGTACCCCAGTCTGGTCCAGCCTCACAAGTCACAGGACCCAGAAAGACAAATGATGATTTGGAAGGAAAATATTTACCTAGCAGAGCAGGGTAAAGTGCAGCAAACCTTATGAAATCCAATACTAAACTCCATATGCAGATCTCATCTAAGGTCTGGAAAGACCTTTAGCTTTCTCATGACAAAGAAAATCCTAAAGTGGGGGGATCTTCTAACCAAGTTCCAGTGAGATTTTGTCACTGGCAGCCACTGGGTCAAAAGGAACAGGCTGCTTCTCACAGTGACCTGTTTACTTTTTCTATTCATGGCTGTGCCTTTCTCATTTAGGAGATCAGTTTGCTTTTGCCAGATGGAGTCAAAGTCACCACTGTGAATCCAGATTTTTTTTCCTTCTTTCTTGGAAAGCACCAGTCAGTACCATGTCAAGAAAAACAAACAGAGAGGTTTGCTTAGGATCTATTTAAAGCAATGTATCAGTGGTAGCTTCAGGACAACCCCAGGGCCAGCGCTGGTGTTTGTGACAAAACTGGGGCTGCTACACATGAGCAGGGCTGGATCATTGCAAAGCTGTTGCAGACAGCACCCCATCTTTTACCCAAAGAGGTCAGAGCCATGCAGAGTGCAAGCAAGAGAGCTCCTCTCCAGCATCTCCACTATCCCACACTGGCCATGTAGGAAAAGTCCTGGATCTCAGCCACTGCAAGCTGACACAAGGTCCTGAGATGTAGCAGACATGCTGACTCAAGAGGAGGATCTAAATTTTCTGTCCCTGCCAGCAGACCTTGAGTGGTGGAAGATTGCTCTGACCCAGGAGAAAGTCTGTGCCTAGCTAGGGGGTGACACGGCAGCACGCTTGCCACCACCTCCTCTTGCACTTGCCCTTGGCACCATGAGTCAGAAACTATCTGGAGAGGGAGTGGCGGAGCAGACCGAGGGCTGCAGAAGGTCCCATCCCAACGAGGTGTTTCCTGCTGGAAAGCACAGGCGTGAGCACCCCACGCTGCTGGGAATCCTACAGCACACACACACTGAGCCCAGGGAAAGGGCTAACAACATATCCCCACCTCGCCAGAGCATCATGAGGCTAATTTCATTAGTGTCTATAAAACACTCTGACGTTGCCTGTATGCAGCACAAAGCGTTATTAAACGCAGAGCAAAGCCAACAGTGCTTTGCTTTTGTTTATGTAAGGTATTCTGCTGATACTATACCCCTGGGAAATAGTAATAGCTATGGTTACAATAGGGGATTTAGTACCACCTCATCTCGCTGCAGCAATACTGACCATACTCCTACAAGCAATCTCAGAAATGTCTGGTCCACAGGGAATCTCGCTCTGTCCCACTTACAAGCATGCCAGTGCTTGCCTTTTCCTTCTGCAGCTCATTTCTGTAAAAGACACATTCATAACTCCGAGCTCCTTACCAGTGAACCTAATCCAGCAAGTATCCAAGACATTCAGGAAAAGAGATTTTCATAGCATTGGAATTTTTCCATGCCAGCACTTTTTCATCCTAAGATAAATGGCTTTTACTTACAAGGCTAAAGGCTCTATTCTTTTCAAAATACTTCTCAGCTTCAAAGCAGCAATGGAAATTGGCCATGCACCTGGCCAGCTGATCCAGCCTGGAGTCAACCAAACAGCAAAAGGCGTCTTTCTTCACTGCAGCACCCAGCGGTGCTGTGCAGTGGACAAGCAGGCTGGAGGGCTGATGTAAATAGGCTAACACTTAATTAATCAGAAGGTATTTAAGCAGGGCCTGGTCAGCACGGTATGCTGAATTTCCAAGCTGGGGGCTGGTGCCTGGGATGCACCTGCTGTGTTGGATGCCGGGTCTCAGAAAAGCCTTCTCTGGAAAGATTGCTTTAGACACCCAAATGCTGCACTGGGGCAAAGCCTCCCTGAGCCCTGTCATTTGTCCAGTTCACTGAAGCAGGCACTGAAGCACAGAACTCTGCAATAACTTGGGAACAGGCCAGACCTGAAAACAGCTACACCAAACCCCCTCCACTCACAGATCCCCTCACGCACAAGTGAGCTCTCCTGCAGATACTGGATGGAAGTGGGTTTTATTTTTATCATAGAGGTGAACAAAGGCTCTAGCTGATGAGACATGTTTGTCTTTCTCACAAGACAAGTATAGCAAACACCTTGCTGAAAGCATGACCAAATTGCTCCTGGCCTTGGACAGCAGAGAAAAGTACAGAGGAGGATAAAGAGGGGAGGAAGCACACTACTGGGGAAGCTGGGCACTGTACACGGAAATCTCATGTTTGCACACACGGCAACTTGTCTGAAGTCCAGCCAAGAGCCAAGTGCAGCTCCCAGTTCTCTGCAGGGCTGTGGAAGGAAGGGGAAGGGGCGGGGCGGGGGGAAAGAAGCGGGACAACGTAGCCAGAGATGTCTAGAAAGTCCCAAGAGATCTTGGAGCTATTGGTGCCTTCCTCCAAAGCCCTTCTCTCGTCAGCTCCCTGATGCTGGGACCCATTTCTCCCCACCTTGCCCTCTGTCCCCAGCAAGTCTCTCCTGGCCAGGCTCCTGGCTGTTCAGCGCTGAGACCATCTGCAGGAGGTTGCACAATGCTTGGCCACAAGCAGGTTGACCCGAGCATGGGCTGTTGCTCTCACTTTCAAGAGCCACAACCATAAAAAGAGACGGAATTTGCTGGCCAAGGAGAAGACAGGGCAAGCTGATGCAGTGCAGGCTCCCGAGGTCAGTGGCTGCAGCTCTGTGCTGGGGGAGGACATGCAATGCCTAATGTGGAAATGTTTGTGTTTGGAGCAATATATAGTTACATTTAGCCCCTAGCAGCTGCGGAGGCTGTTTACTGTAGCACACAGACCTCAGCCTATTAGCTGAAGGCCTGACAGGGACCAGATGTGGAGAGGAGCGACTGTGGAGCCTGCAGCCGTATTTATCTCTTTGCCAAGATCCCAACAATATCTTGCCTAATAAGTCTGGCACAGAAAAAATCATTTAAAGAGCTAAAAAACACAACATCCACAGCCCATCTTTACAGCCAGAAGGGGAGTTTTGTGAGGCTTACAGTCTAATCTTTCACCGTCCCAAGTGCTTCCCTCCTACTTCACAAACAGCGGGTGATTTATTTCCCAAATGGCTGGACTCAAGCCTCCTCCGTGTAATCACTCAACAGGGAGGCCGCACCTCTGCAGCCAAACTTGGCCACTTGCAGCAGCTGCACCAGGAGGCAGAAAGGAGCAGAAGCCACCACCTCCCACCTGCGATGTGAACAGGCTCCTCTGGCGGGGGGATGCTGAAGTCTCCACGGCCTTGCCCCATGCCCCACATGGCCCGGAGGAGGGCTGGTCCCGGGGGCAGGCAGCCCTAGCCCCGCCGTTGACCCGCAGAGTGCACATGCCTGCCGGCTGCACGCGTCTCGTCCAGCGGGAGGGACAGGCTCTTCTGTCACCCTGTGTGTCCCAGCAACGCCCAGCACTCCGCAGATTAGCCTTAATTTGCTAAATTTAAAAAAAACCAAAACAAAGCAACTCATTAGGTGCTTTCTGAAGACCCAGAGAACTGTATCTTTGCTGGCAGAAGAACTGGATGTTGGATCAACATCAACACCCAGAAACATAAGTTGCACTCCGCTGATTCATGCAGTTTATGACCTTGGCTGGAAGATAAGCCCATGTAGTATGATTTTCTGTGTTTTGCAGGCTGCAGGTACCAGGTGTTGTTGAAGGTCAGCATTGAGGAAAGGGCTCTCCCACAGTCAGGTGAAAGTTAAAATGATTTTTATACAACATAAGCTTGTAGATGATTAACAATTTTCTTTCAGTTAACCGAGAAGTTAATAGTTATTCAAAGCACTCCATCGTAATGGGAGTGGAGATGGGGAGATGTACTACATTAACCTTTAATCTTGGACTGTGCAATAAAAATTAAAATGGAATATGGCACATAAGTATGATTAATTCTGCTTGCAAAGGGAGACGGTGTCAGTGTATGCTTTGCGCAGGAGTGTTTCCTTCTAACAGCAGGGTGCCTTGATGCAGGTGACGATGTGCCATAGAAAGGCTGCGCTCAGTGTTCAATCCTGTGTTTTCTGCTTTTTTTCAAGTTCCAAATCCATTTTATTTCACCTTAATAACTCTTGTTAACTCTGCACCTCCCAAAAATCTCTAAACTTTAGGAAGTAGGTGGACTTTTTTTATAGTTTTGAAGGGGAGAAAGGAGAAAGAAGGGCAGAACTTGGCAATTTGAAACTGTGGAAGGCTATCATCAGTGAAATATCTGCTAGCCTGGCCCCACTACAGTGGACAGCACCAGGGAGAAGGATGGAGGATTTCCCAAAAAGGTATTTCTTTCTGAAGTCCCCGTTGCCCTACCCTGTCTACCACTCTAATGGGCAGCTATGGGTTGAGCTTGACACTGAAGGCAGCCAGGGGATTACCCTGCCCAAGGCTCACTAGTGCCTCCCAGCCTCAGCCTGTGTCAGAGCCACATTTCCTGAGCACTGCAGTCCTGCTGATGCTCACAGGACTATTGCCACATGCACAGAGACTTGCTGAAGTCAATGACATTCTGTTTATTTTCTGTTTGCAAGCTCAGTGGCAAACCTTTGGAGAGAAAGAAGAGTGTGGGAGACAGGCCCAAGAGGCAAACTGTGCTCATGGTATTCCCCAGATTAGCCATGTTTGGTTCTGGGGTTTGGTGGGGTTTTTCAAAAATGTTGCAAAATCTGGGTCTGGATTTGTCTTTCCCTTTTGTTCTTACTACTCTCCCAAGCATGCCAAAAGTCCCTTGCCTGATGTCATCAATGGGTTTGACCTGGGCCACTTGCAGCCAGCACGAGGGCTGAGGGACTGGGTTTACAAGGCTGAATCAGAAATGTTTTCAAGGCAAATTCCTCCCACAGTTCAGACACACCTGAGTGAGCCTGCCGATTTGCTTTCCTGAGGAGCTGGCACTTCCTTGTCCCAGCCAGAAGTGGAAGTGTTAAGCTAGAGTAAGTGGCTGGTTGCTTTTATGAGTATTCTCTCAGCTACGGGTGTTTCTATGAATCATACTAAATCTGCAGCTGTCTATAAGTCAACATGCATTTTTCAGCACTTTCTGCATTCATTCAGCAGCCATGCCAATATAATGTGTGCACTAAGAGAGAAATCAGCCAGCTCGTGAGAAGGCACTGGAAGGAGCTCTGCAGGCTGAAGTGCACTGGTTTCCCTGACAGCCAAGAGGAGTGACCCCACACACCAGCACATCCCTGGCCCCCTTGTGAGTCCAGAGCCTGCCCCTGCTCCCGACCACCTGCAGCAAGCCAGGCCTCGCCAGAGCAGCCATGGTAGCCAGAGAGCAGGGAGGAGAGGTGGCTGTTCCCCTTGTCAAGGCAAGGCATGCACACAGCCTGGCAGCTCACAGACAAAGGGGAATCTAAATACCTCCATGATGTGCCTGCAGATCCCCACACCACACTCTACCTGCCTTTTGTGCAGGGGGCCTCCGTGGGGAGGAAGCAGGGATCCAGGCTTCACCCTGCTCTCCCTCTGTGCAGGGGTTGTTTACTCCCTTCTTCCTCCACAGTCAGTGTGCAGCAGTTTCAAGACAGTGTCTGTTCTCGTGCCTTCCTTCCTGACACCAAATTGTGTTTTGGTTTCAACAAGCCCCAGTGGAGCTGAGCCCCTGTGACCACAGCAGGGCAGGCAGCTCTCAGCTGAGCTCACAGGGCACATGGAAGCACGTGGTGCTTGCAGGCATCACAAACCAGGCCCTCTGCTTCCACAGCCCATGCCCAGCAGCTCTGATGGGCATTTCCTTGAGGTCTCTCAGTCCCGATCACCCTGCTGATACCCAGAGTGGATCAGCAGATAGCAGGCAGGAGGGCACGTCTCCTTCAGAAGTCAGGCAGGTCACACAAAGACTGCCTCAGCCCAGGCTGAGAAAACACCACATGTTCAATGTATATGTCTTTGAGAAACAGGGTTAAGAAAGAATGAAGTCATAAACGTAAGGATATACATAATGGCATATCTATAATGGCTCTGTAATTGCCAGGCTTTTGTGCACAGTTAATCTACAACCTGGCTAACCTGCCTCAAGGCAATCAAGAGGCAGTGACAAATGTGGGCCATCCTCCCACCTCCACACAAGCCACTGCCTTCAAACATTATAAAGAAAGTTATAAAGACAGAGTTACCTGCCATTAACTCATCCTGAGGCCAGCAGGATGAGGCCTTTTCTATTTGCTGGGGCCAAGGTGCATCCTGATACCAGGAGTTGCATCACTGCTGGGTAATGCGCCAACAACAACCCACAGAGCCACACAGCCCAGGACACAGCACCCGGGGAGAAGGAGACCTCGTGCTGTCACTTAGCCCAACCATGGGACCAAACTTTGGCAGGACCTTATTACAAAATGCTCCTATGTGAAATTTGTTTCCAGTGAGAACCAAACATCTGGGAGAATATACATTCCAGAGCAGACTGGGAATAAGAGCTGGCCTAGAGCAGCTGACTCTCATCTGACTGATGACAGAGCCAAAGGTCCAAGATGTCTTCTTGGAGAAAAAACAGACATTGCATTTGCTCTGCATATGTGTAGAAAGCACCTGGACATGGTATTTGGAGGGAGGACATTTAGGAACATGCCACAGCCAGAGGAAAAGACAACAAAGTGTTGCAGCTCCAAAAGCTAGTGTGTTGTGAATTACTGCAAAGTCACACTTAGATTCAGGCCTTAACCCCAAGCTGGAGCAGTAACTATTTAGTAACTGTATGTAATAAAGCACAGCCATGCTGCATTTACGTCTCCCCTCAACTTCCATTTACTGGCAAAAGTCTTACTAGGAGCCATAAGTTTTCTGGAAAGGAAGGTACAGCAGCAATAACAACACACTGTGAAGAAGGTGGGCTGTATGGTAAAGTCCATTCAGGCTTCCCTTCAGACCCCGGGATGCTGAGGGGCAGAGCTCAGTGCCCACTCAGACACACTCTGGCCACTGTCATCATGTACCTGTGGGCACTTGGAACTCATTTTGCCATGTCATGGCAAGCAGCTGTCTCTGTGCAGGTCTCTCCTCAAGACTCTCCACATTGACTTTCTCTTCCCTGCACCCTCCAAGAGTGCAACTTTGCATCATGAGACATGCATCCATCCTCTCCAGTCTCCTGCAGTGCCCACATAGATGGCTGTGCATCCTGAAGCCATGGGAGCCCCCACAGCAAGCACAACAGCAGGGTTGTGAAGTCAAGGGCATCCACACAACCATATCTCCCTGCAGCAACACTGACACAACCCCCCTGCATGCCCCATAAGGCCTCCACAGGGCGCTTGCTGCACCTGCTCTGTGGACAGACTTATCAGCCTCCAAGGCTGTGAAACTGGTAATCGATAAAAAGTACGAGTCACTCCAAAAAAAATCTCATATCCTTCTCTACTTCAAAGTCTTTCCTAGAACTGCATCGACTGTGAGGCCTTGAAGACACAATTGTTTTCTGAAATTAAAAATTCCCTTTTCTGGTCTTTTGCAGCACCTCCTGAAATGTCAGTATTTTGCTGCATGTCTCGTGTCTAAAAAGTTTCTCAGCAGAAAAGGGATACTAACAACAGAGGAAATGGGAAAAGGGGAGCTATAGCAGCTGAAAAGTTCACCTATTATAACACAAAGTGCACTCTTAGCTCTTGGAAAGACAACTTCTACTCTATGTGGATAAGCAGAAAACTGAAAAAAGGGCAGGGGAAGCCAGATGCTTCATATGCTTTCAGTCCACTGAGGGTAAGAAAGCAACACTGGCATCATCTGACCTGAAACCATCACCATTGAAACAGTGAATGAAGAGAAATATGACACTTGTAACATCTTCAAAAAGAGGCAATTTTTGCCTCCATAGCCCAAGGGGACCCTCCATCTTCCTGGCAGAGGAGAGCAAAAAGCCAATTTGTCAGCCCAAGATGCAAAAAGTTTCCAGTAACAAGCCCAGAAAACAGCCTGGGCTGTGGGCAACAAAGGTGTTGGGCATAAGCAGCCCTCTGAGGGACAGCTGTGTGGAGCTGGATGCCAAAAAAAGCATCTGAGCCCTACAGGCTCATGGGCCGGTTAGGAGAGAGAGGGTAGAGCTGCGGATGGACTGGGGTGTTCTGCAGCCTGCCATGGGCTCCTGCTGCCCGGGAACTGAACACTGCTGGTGGCCTTGGAGGTATAACATTGATGTTGGGAGAAATTATTGCCTGGTCAGAGCTTTGCACGGCTCTCACAGGCGTAAGAAGCAAGTTGTATCTGTAGTAACCTGTTTCATCGATTTCTGCTCTACTGGAAAGTCAATAGAAATTGACAATACCCCCATGGGGTTGTTGTTTTTTGGTCACGTATACCTGAAACATTTATTTCCCTGGGAAAAGAAAGATAAAGTCAGGAACTTTATTCTCTACAAGTGAAAAAGGTTATTAAGGAAAGCTTTTGTCAGGCAGGACACCCACTCAGCTAGCACTGTGTTTGACGAGATCCTTGGAGGCCCTGCTATGCAGAGTGTACCAAAGGGAGAGAAGGATGCTTAATGCATGCATCTTTATTGCTGCCTCTCTTGGGAGAGGCACTGAATTCTCCTTCTCTTTCTCCCTGGGCTTATCTGTTGACAGATTACACCAAAAAAGCTCTTTCATAAAGCTCCATTAGAATGCCAGTGCATGCAGTGAGGGCCACTGAAATATTCCCAAAGCCACAGACAAAGCTGACGATCTGCAATATTTTAGCATAAGCTTTGACCCAGTATACAGCAAAACAGACGAATGGCACTTCCCCTAGGGCAGGAATTGCTTCTGAAGCTGCTGACAACTCACTGTTTATCTCATTTCAGTCCCATTCTTAATCACTGTTTGAGATGAAACTTTTTCTAACCCAGATTCCAGCTTGAAGATCTCCAGAAGAAAGACCCTTGACCTCCCTCCTGGTAGCCTTCTAAGCTGCTGGCTAAGCTGCCTGTCAGATGCTGCAGTATTGCTCCATGCTAAGAGGGCAGGAGGGGAGATGGGGCTGAGCCAGGCCTGTTCCCACTGACCCGCGTGGAGCCTGCCACGGGGCTGGCAGCATGGCCTCCTGCCAGGGAAGGAGCTCACGGCAGCAGTGGCAGCTCGGGGCCGGCCAGACGCTTCAGCTTCTTCAAAGTTCACCTCTGTTTGCTCCTGGTGTTAGCTCCAAAGCAGCAACAAAATAGCAGACGCATCATTTAGTCAGTTTTGGTATTGCACAACTGAAAGAGAATAGGAAAGCACCCCCAGGAACAGAGCCAAGCCAATAATGGAGACAGATTAAGCAATACATGCACCTGGCTGTCAGAAGTGTAAGATACTCTCTCTTTAGTAATTACAGAGCAATTATGAAGTTAACAGCAATTCCAATAAGGACATGTATTTCACAATACAATTTTGTTCACAATCCATCAGGATCAGTCACACCAAGGAGATACAACTCTGAAACCAAACTGTCCTCACCCCTGCAGGCATAATCCTTTAAATGCCAATCCTTGGTGGGGTGGGATCTTGCACTAAGTAGCAATTAAATTATTAGTTATTAACAGGATGTAATTGAAGCTCTACCTCAATGTGACTTTTAAAAAAATCCCACTTTTAAGATAGGTAATAGAAACCAAGATGAAGTGCAGAATTTGTGTATTGAGTTTATGGAAGCTCAGTTAACCTATATTATAATTCTGAAAAACCATAAACAGATTAAAGCTGAGTTTCAATATACTTGAAGTCATCAAAGTCTGTTCTGCATGGTCTGGATGAAAATCTTAGATTTTATGACTCTTTATAGTGGTAAAATCACAATGATCTTAATTTATCTAATCCGTCCAAAGAGTAAACAGGGAACAGAAACTGTTCTAAGGTCCAGAACAGATCCATGCCTGAATCTGAGATACTAAATCAAACTCAGATCTGCTAAAGTTGGCAAGTCTGACTTGCACTGAAATCCAGCTTTGCTTCAAAGTACTGAGATCTGCCATTTTGTTCCTGTTCTAAGAGAAAAAACAGCCTGCCTTGCTCCAAGTGCCGCACGGCAGCACAAGGTGGGGGTCACCTGTGGTGGCACTGTTCTGCCATGGCTTACAGCCAGCAGGAATGCGGCACCATCACCATTTGCTAACAAGGACTAGAAATTATTGAGCAAGTGACCCAGGTTGGCTGCTCCAGCACCCGGGCTGACCTGAGCCTGGACCCGCTGCCTGGGCGCAAATATGCAGCAATGCCCGCAGGATGTCCCTCGGTGCCACTGAACTGGATTTCTGAGCACTGCAGATTCCCATGCAGGCTATAAGCCTTCCAACAGCCAAACAGCCACCCAGACAGCAGTGACATTTTGGTACTGTCTGCTTCCCCCACCTTGCTCTACCTTTGCAGTATGTTGCAGACAAGCCCATCTGCACAGACACAAAAGAAAGGGTGACCCAGGCTATAGAACTGTGAATGCAAAGCATGGAGAAAAACAAGAGAGGAAGCAAGAACAGAGAACGCAGATGGCATTGGACGAAGAAATGTTGCTAATGTGTGCATGAAACCCACTAATTCTATACTCTAAGGGACTTTCTGGGCAACAGCAGCCAGACAGGAAGTCTTCCATCAAGACTAACATTAATCTCCTCACTGTCTCTTTCTCATATCTCCTTTCAGGCTTTATTTCATTCAAGTAGTGAAACCTGTTGTGGTTTACTTTGATAAAGGTAGAGCCAGTCACTCAGTGTGTTCAGGTATGGGGGATGTTTTACTATCTCTTGCTGCATCACCAGTAGGGCTGAAAAGCTGCTATTGTGGTTTGACAGCTAAGGGAATATGTGATTCTATCAAGAGGTGCCCAAATATCTAAGTGCTCTAGAAAGGTTAAATAACTAATTATCAGAACTCTTGGCAGAAATATAGCCAAGCATTATCCCCATTCTCCAGACAACAAGAATATTTTTGTAACGAGTCATGGTTACAAGAGCTACCCAAGGTTTGCTCTGAGCTAGTGAACCAAAGCACAGACATTGTGAAAGCCAAAGATTTACACGTCCCAGGCAGCATTTTTACCATCACTACAACTAATGCCCTCTAACAAACTGGTAGAGACACGGACTTGAGCTCCTGGAAGATATGTAAGAGTATATGGGAGTTGCAATTTTAGGACACAGAGCTCAGCAGCATTTGGAGGGTTCATAGGGGGAACAAGGTGGCCATGGAAAACTCCTACACTTCTATCCTCTTTTCATCTTCATCCCCTTTGACCACCATGCATCACAAAGGTCTTTTTTACTTCAGATCATTTATGGGATAAATTTTTAGCAACTAGAGCTAAAGTAATGGTTGTAAATACACATATGCACATGTGTGTATACATGCACAGACACACACAGAAATGCATTCTTAGTGTCCATAAACTTAGCAAAGGCTGCAATTCCCCAGATATAGCATCTCAGTGCCTTTCCCTCTAGTCTCCTGTTATGTCATCTTTTTACTTATGCTTTATCAATGTTTAGATCATATCTCTGGGGCAAAGACTACATCCTTTATACATTTCTCTAATGTGCTTTTGAGATTAGAGACACTGAGTCAAAACAACTCAAGTCTCTCCATGAAGAGCATGTTACATTTTTGTGTTTTATGGTGGGTCCCTGGCAGCGAGAAGCTTTAAAAGCAAAGAACTACAAGGACAAGCCATACATCACCTTTAAATGGCAACATTTCAGTGCATTGCACTTGCTGTGCTGTTGCCTTAGAAGGAGCTGCACAGCACAGAACACAGACACAAGCTGGGTAATGCAGTGGAGAACTCAGCAGTCAGATCACCCCTAAAATCCCCTCCCTGGAGCAAGTGTCTCCTGCTGCTGATGTGTGGGTACAGCTTTGCAGGCCAAGTGGCTGGGCACAGAGCACCTGCACAGCCCTTGGAAGGCTCAAGGGCCTCCAGACTGACAGCCCTACACACAATGTTTTCTTGTCATTCTCTGCTACTGCATTTATTTCCCTTGTGGCTTCCTTTCTTCTAGGAAGCCTTTCTTTCTTTAGCAAGCTTGAAGTCAGCCTTTTCCTCTTGCCTCAGTCTAGATCCACTAGCATTACCATTTCTTTAAAAAAAAAAAAATCAGCTTTACTTGGGCATTGCCTTTTCTTCAGCCAACTTAACAAAACAAGGCGCAGCTGCCCTGATGTTGTCCCCACAATATCTGAGAGAGCCCTGACAGTGCTATCTGCCCAAGCCAGCAGAAATCCATTCTGGTTTGATGGGGACAGCCAAGACAGGCCCCTAGGTGTGACCAGTGAACCCTTTGGGTCACAAGGACTACATGCAGTGGCAGGGAGGAGACCCTGGCATCCCATCCTGCCACCATCAGATCAGCTCTGCAGGGCCTCAGTGCTGCTTCTTCCAAGTGGGCGTCATTTGTTTCCTCTCTGTATCACATTTAAAGGCAGTATTCATCTTGTCATATCTTGCAGCAGTTTCTCTGTGGCACATTGCCGAGGATGATGCTGGGATGTTTGTTTGATCCTTTTGTTAAAAAGGATGACAGGTTTTTGGATGAGCTTCCTGCAGTTTGTAGAAGCAGAAAGGGAAAAACAAGTTGGTCCAAGGTGGAGGAAGAGGTATAGGCTGAGAACATTTCTGAGGCACCTAGACTTGCACTAGGAAGGATTTGCTCCCTTGTGTGAGCACAGCTTCTGTCATCAATAGTTTTGACACTGTTGCCTCCCACTTTGACAGCACTGGCTTGCTCACCAAATCACTCTGCAATCCCTGTGCACACAACCTTCTGGAAATCTGTCTTCATACCTTGATGCAAACTGACATAACTGGGCTTTTCTTCAACCTAGTTTGTTTTCTTTTAATATGATACCATTGCTCAGTGGAAGTTCTGGGGATTTGGGTTCACTTGGGTATCTTCTGTTGAAAGAGAAAAGAGGCATCCAGTGGCACTGATGAAATCTGCTCTGGAACAAAGAGAGTATTAACAGTGAAGGGCTGATATCTCCTGGCACTGCATGGGTCTAAAAGGATGCCATAGCTTATTTACAGTGTGGTGGCTCCCCCTGCTCTGAGGAGGGAGTTTATGCTGCCTAAACAGGCCCCAAAAGGGATGGGACTGCCCATCCTCTTCCTCCTCCTCCCCACAAGCATGGAGCTCATGTTAGCCTACAGTACCCAGCACTTTTCATTCCCACATTTGCTGGGATGAAGGGTATGTTGTGACATGCTCAACCCAACACTGACCTAATACAGCATCACTGCTGAAAGCTTATAGTCTTGTCCTGCCTCTCAGCCCTGCTCCTGCCTTCCTGAAGCTGAGGGGTGAATTGCCTCTGCTCATCCACCATGCAGAGACTGAGCCCACTAGGTCACCCATTTCCACCAGGAACAACAAACTGTTCCAACACACAGTGTGGCTGCAGGAGTGCTCACACTGCACTCCGTGGCACATGAACCAGGGACAATGCAGAAAGACCCTCTGGTGATGGCAGCATGGTTTTAAGTGAGCTTGATGGTAGCCCAACACTGCAGCCTGAGGTCTGCACATGGCAAAGGATGCCCTGCCCCTGCTGCAATGGTGCAGCACCAGATCTGGGTGGTGCGTGGCCTTGCAAAGACTTAAGAAGCATGCTTAGTTTCCAGTAAAATCCACACTGCCACAGTTGCAGAAAATGTAAAAAAACAATTTTGATCCAGTTAACGTGCTTAGCCTTGATCTGCTTTTCAGACAGATATCTCAAGGGAATAGGTCAGGAGAGGTGCCAGGGGATGTTAGGAACAGGGACATGGGAGCATGGAAAAGAGCTGAGGTGACAGCAGGTATAAGGTAGAAGACAACCAAAAGTTAGAGGAAGACAGAGACATGGGAAGGAGCTGACAATACTAAATGGTGGAGAAAGCTATGGGGGATATGGTGGAGCAAATATATTTCAGTGGGGATGCAGAACACCAAGGACACAAACGTATAACAAAAAAGGGATTTTAAATTCCATAGCTCATGGAACAAAGGACTTCTGAAATCTAGGTATTTTGTACACAAAGGCACTGGATGAATCCAGCTACTGCCCAAAACTGCAGGAACCAGATTTATCATGTGTAGTCAGCTCTCCACCTAAAACAAGTGGTCACTGCCTCTCAACAAGAGTCCAAACCAAACCCACAGATCTAGAATACCCTGAATCTTGGGAAATTGTAGTCTGCAGCTGGGGCCTCCTGTAAACAATGCAAACATCAGCATTTCAGACCAGCCAGCCAGCTCAGGAGCCAAATGAAGACTCTTTCCCAAGACATCAGACTATTTGTCTGGCAGTGGGCTACACTCTCACACAGCTCATGTCAGAGAGTGATGCACTGTTCACCCCAGACCAGCCTATCAACACCTCCGCATAAGGAGAAGCAGAAGTAAATTATTTCCATCATCCCTGGAGAAGATGGGAACCAGCCACCAGCTGGTCCAGCGGCCTGAACAGGGATGTGGACCCAGTGAGCAGTGTTCAGAACCGAGTATTCACTGTTCCCACAGTTGTTCATTTTGGTATTTGCAAGCTGGACAATTTACAAGATTGGGGCTGCATGCACACTGTGGGAAACAGCAACAGCTTTGGAGAGTCCAAGTAAGCAGCAAGATGCAGGTGGGAGGAAATTCCATATCTTGATGGAGGTACACGTGATTAGCAGTTGCCACTGATGCAGTGCTCCTTGCTGCTGAACTCATTGGCATTGCAGGGTAGGCATCGCTGATGCTCTGTGTATTGGTCTCCTGCTGATCTCAGTAAAAGCGAGAAAAAGTTCAGCTTCTTTTAACTCCCGGGGAAGCAGTGGAGAGCTGTGTGGTTTCGCAATACTCGGTCAGCGGGAGGAACACTCCAACACCCCCACCAACAGCCACAAAGAGCCAATTTCCTGGTTTCTGCAGAGCGAGGAGGGCGGGAGCAGGGATGAACCACTACAGGCACTGGGGTGCATCACACTCGCTGTGGTAAACAGCTACCAGCGTGCAGAGCCAGTGACATCCCTGCCTCAGCCCCTTTAACCCAATTCTATCTCTTTTGCCTGCTGCTGCGGTGCTGCCCCTGTGCCCCCAGGCAGGCAGAGATGGATCGCTCATCGCCAAGGGTGAGGCACCCAGCACAGAGAGGATGGGGAGCCTGGGCCATCCTCAATGTTGTCAGCTAGGTACACAGACTGGCTGTCGGCACACATCACACCTGGGTCCCTCACCCTGGAAAGGCAACCTGAGCATTCAGGTGCCTTTATTGCCACTCACCAAGCAGTCGCCTAGCTCTTCCAAATGCAGGAGAAGGGGTGGAGCAGTGGACTCAAAGCAAATGTGGGGCTAGGACGTCTCGCTGTGCACGAGTGACTTGCATCATAACAATACAATCTTGGGGCTCTTTCTAAGAGTCCTTTCCAAGAGATCTGAGAGCGCATGGCCCCGCTTGCCCGCCCTGATCCCCCTCCCCGTGCCCTTTAGATCCCATCTGAGAGGTATAGCCCTTGTCAGGTTCGTAGTTCCTCTCGACAAGCACACTGTGAATTCCTATCCTGCCTGAGAAAAGGGTGGTTTGCTATCATTTTCACAAGGTGCTGACTTAGCAACAGAGCCTTCGGGCAGATTACAGTAAACTCACTGCACTTCTCAAAGACTGTTTCCTTAAGTGCAGTGAGCCGTCTGCAGAGACGTATTGACAGTTCCTGTTCCTTTTCTCCTCTCTGCCAGCCAATTTGCATTGTGAGAAAGATGAGATCTTAAAAACGGACAATTAGCGCCCTTACTAATTACCCATACTAAGCATCTCAATTAGAGGAGTGCCCGAGGGGGCCTTAACCAAAGCTGGAGCTCTGCGGCGCCAAGCTTCACGTGGTGCTGTTCCTGCCCCCAGAAGCACACGTGTGCTGCGAGGGGTTACCCGAGGCACGCACTGCTAGCCTGGCTTGGTTTTCAGAAGGGAAAATTGAAGAACCGTGACCGCCAGCTATCACCTGGGAAGCAGAGCCAGTGTCTTTGCAACCCTTCTAGGAATTTACTTTCCACGTGCTCATCAGGTTCATTTTGGATTTGCCCTCCATGGGGCTTTGCTACTAAATGCCTTGTGAAATTACTCTGTATTATGTAAAGCCCACTTCCCCAAGGTTTGGTCCCACTTTGCCCCATATCTTTTCTTCTCCCTCACTGGGCTAAACTGAGATTCCTGGGTTTGATACGGAGATGATGAAAATGGAGAGGAGATTCTCTGCGTCTGAATACATGAGCAGAGGGAAACAATCATACCATTCTTCATGAATGAAAGCTAAGCTAGGATGATGTCATAGCACACATCAGCGGAGGATCTACAGTTAAAGTGAATGGGATTACGGAAAACTTGGAGGTAGCATCTGAGAGAAGGGCTAGGAACCATGCAAAGGATCAGGCTTTGGTGCAAGAGAAGATTGGAAAGACGCTAAGTGTGTTTGAAACTCAAGAAGGTAACAAAATATTAATGAACTGGCACCAACCACCAACAAAGAAATCTATTATTTATAGGGAAGACAACTAATTATACATGCAAGGTCAAAAAAGACATTTGCACTAAAGTTTCTTAAGAGACATGAGAGCAGAGAGTAATTGACTGTCTAGACACAGCCACTGCTGAGACACTGAAATCCTATGATTTGGATGAGTAGGAACATCTGGGCCATGTTGGTCAAACACAGCTGGTTCATGCAGGGAACTCCAAAAGCACATCCACATAGGAGATAGGGCTTGGCCGCACCAGTGTCCATACTGTGGACACCAGACTAAAAGCCCAAGTCCTGAAACTTTCCCGAGGGGACCAGGGAGACTCCCACATCAAAGGCTGGGATTCAGACAACTTAGGGCAAGCTATATTTGCTGTATGGATTCATACTGATTCTCCAATAAACTCTGCTTTATTAGATCAATTCTTGTGTTTGCCACAGCATACTATGGTCCCAACCAGCAGAGGCAGACAACCTCAAGCATCCAAGGATGCCAGCAGGAGCCAGCTCTATAGCCAGACTCTCTGGGCACAAGCCCTTCCTCACCAGCCCCAGGACCTCAGGAGGAGCAAAATACACTGGATTTGGGGATCAGAGGGAGGTAGGAAAGTGCCAGAGCCCGAGGGTGAATGTAGAGCTTGCATGAAGCAGCATGATGCCTCTGGCTCATCTGACAAAAGATGACACTGCCTTCCTTCTGAATTGGACATATTTAGGTGCTACCAGTATAAATACACTTAATAAGCACTCAGATGAGAAACAAAGAGGCACAAGGATGGACCACATAGCAAAAGAGCTGCGTTTGCTCTGACAGACTTCTTTGCACAGTTTGTTTAAAGCCACTTTGCTTGCTGCTGCTGCCAGCAAACCTGCTGCTGTCACTGGCAGTGCCAGCACGGCCACACTGCTCTGCTCTCACCACAAGCACCCCCATCTGCCTCAAATGGCACAGGGTGAGGTCAGGCTTGGTGCTTGTGCCTGGAGGCTCTTCCTTCCTCTTCTCACACCCTCCCATGGGCACCCTGAGCAAACAGCAAAAATCCCTCACACCGGCCATTTTCCTCTCTACTAAACCTCATCAGCCTTTGAAACAAAGGATACACACACACAAACAAATATGAGAAACAAGTTCCCAAATTTCTCCAGGAAGATCTGATGAGCGTTTGTTTTGGTTTTCCGCATGTATGCATGCTCTTTGTGGAACCAGAGGGCATTTTCCCACTGAGGTAAGCATTTACTTTAAAGCCAGAAGGCTCCACAGTTACTACCACTCTCACAGTTATGAAATACTACCACACTGGAGAGGAGAGAGAAAAAATTACTCTCAAGAATGAAAATCAAGTACATATTGGCAGTTTAGGTAAATGTCTGTTAGTAATGATGCTGTTCCAGTATATTACCTTCATAAGGACTGCATGAATTTCCTTCACTTAACACTGGCTTGAAACACTGGAGGTGATTTGCTTGACTTCTAAAAGTGGGTCAAAGACTCATCTCTAACCTAAATTAGATGCACAAGGACAGACTTTGCAGTGTTCCCTTATTGGCTGCTGGGAGCTAGTGGACAACCACACGATATTTCCTAAAGCTCCAGCCCCTCTGGCAGCACAGAATGAACTGCTCCATGAATAGAAGGCTCATGATGGCATGAACACCTCCATGTAAAAATGCAGGATATGGAAAGGAAACCATATGGGACAAACTACACACTGGAAGAAAATGGATCTGAGTATACCATGAGCACTTGTATATGACGTAAAGCAATTTGTAGCTGCAAGGATGAGTGTAGTTAAAGGACTCAGCACTGAGTGGATGCTATGCTGAAATGGATGGAGAAATCAGAACTAGTGAGCTCTTGCTGTGACTCCCACTGTGAAACAGCATAGGAGATGCTGTTATGACAAGTGCAGTCTATTGGCCATCACTCCAACCTTTCACACAGCTCATTAGGGAAAGGTCACGGGTTATTTTTAATTCCCAAGGACATACTTGGTTTGCTTCATACGCTTCCACACAGGATTTCAATCTATACACCCAGATCTCTCCACTCTTATAAACACAGCCATACATAGTGTGTATTCCTTCCTGCTCTTTACTTATAAAGCAAAACACCAAGCCATAAAAGCCTTCTCAAACTCCAGCTGTGCCACTTTATGGAAGCATTTGAAAACTATTACTTTTGTGAATACACTAAAGGTCTCTGGCATATTATCCCTGTTTTGAAGATTGATTTAGGAGGAGACTCTTACCACCCAGCCCATCTGGAGTGGTGCTGTGCTCCAGGAGCAGTAGCGGTGTCCATGGAACTACTTATGGACGACAACTCAATAGCACAGGGAGACACAAACTGTGATTAGGAAGCCTACCAGGATGCTGAACCAGTGGACTTTATCCTCAAACCAGTCTTAGTTGACAGTTGCTCATGCAAATTCACAGACGGTGTCCTTGGTAAGGCTTTGGTCTCGCTGTTTTTATTTCACCTCCTCTTCATTACACGGACCATCACTGTGATGCTTCTGTCCTGGAGGAGGTCACCCTCTTGTAATAACATAGTACTTTCCTTGTTGTAGCCAATTCTGGATCCTACTTTTAACATACCATCTAATATCTGCTTCAGGACAGTTTTTCCCTTCTGCAGAGAGGATAAAAGGACAGTGTTGGCAAGTGACTTGTTCAAGGTGGTGCAGTAAAGCAGTGGCAGACCCATGGTAAAGAACTGGGACATTCTGGATTCCTCTACAAGGCTTGTCAGGACTTTGCAAAGGAAGAAAGTTTCCATGTTTGTCTTTTTTTAGTTAATTCCACATGAAGAGAAGAAAGGACTTGCTTAATTTAAAAAATATGTATGTCACATTGCATATCCCTCCCATAATGTAAGAATTTGTCCTTTTATAACTTAAAAAGCCTATAGTTTGCCAAAGCAGACTCCATAACAATTGTCCTAGCTTTATAGTAAGTGGCAGCACTTTGGACTGTTGCTGAAATTCACATTGTTCAGAAAGATAATGGTAGTTTGCATCTGGTTACAGTTAATTCCAGCACTGGTTTCCTCCCAGGCAACTTTCTTTCCTATTTAATGTTTGTTTAAACCTTCATTCTGTGGATGAAGTGGTTTTTTGTTAATATGATACTAATTTATTGATTTCACCACTTTTGTCATGTCTGTATTTTTGCTTCTTCAAAACGCTTCACATATATTGTTATAAGGAAGAAAATACATTGGTCAGGAAGTTTCTGTCTGTACATTTTCTTAATGTGCTCTGAGCTATGGCCTTAGAAGGTCACAGACAGACTTTCTTTCACCTCAAATAATGTCCTTCTAATTCTTCCCAACCTCCACAGAAAACTAGGACAGTACTAAACACCATTTGACACCACTAAACGCCGAAGACCCCATAAACAGAAATACATAGCAATGAAAAACTTACAACTCCTCCAAGTATCTCAGAGCTTTCTCCAAAGGCAAAGAGATGCTTCATTTCACAGATGAGAAGATGATGAGCAGAGATTAGGAGGGGCGCCCCAAATCATACTCTGTGAGAATTGCAGGGTAGCACACCCTGCTGCTGCTCAACACACTCACAGGGTCTCACACTTACCCTGCTCTATGCCCAAGAAGCTCCCAGTGATATCAGGGTGTATCAAGGCCTTAAAACCAGCACAGGATTGACGAAAGAGATCCATGTGTATTTTGTTCCCTTTTCAGCTGTCTAAAGAATGTTCCAAGGGTGTGTTCTGCCACTCCTGCATCTAAGATGAAGCAGAAGGAAACTATTTTTTGCATTAAAAGGTATGAAATAGTGGAAACCACTCCAATATTTCAAGGAGCAGAGAAATATGGCCTGCAAGGGTTCCTCATAGGTGCAATCAGCTACAGCCTGTAGCCACTTCCTGTGCACAAGTGTCCAAAATCCCTAGGATAATATTGATCTGGAGACAAGCTAGCAAGGCAGTGAGGACAGGCCACATCCTCGGAGAGTGTGAATCAGCATAGCAACGTGGACTTTCCCAAGTTGCACAGCTTTGCCTCAGCTGATGCTGCGGCTGCTTGCAGAGAGGGAGGAAGTGAAGGATGCTGCCCTGGGCAGGTGCTGCATGTGGGTCCCCTGTCCACGGTGTTTCATGGCAACACCATGGGTGGGACCCCAGTGGTGCTGGGTGCCTCCTGGGTGTAAGCTCCTTAGAAGTGACCCTCAAGCCCAAGCACTGCTTTGCTCTTTCCTCTGCTATTTGTTTGGATGGGCACACTGCAGTAACGTTTGTGATGGGAAGCTTGTTGAGAAGCATGCCTCGGATGAACGGAAGCTTATGGGCCTTGCTAACTTTGATGTGCATGGTTCACACAGCCCTTGGTTTCCTTTTCTATGCATCTTAACTGATCTCCCTAACTGGCAGGTTACACCTTCCCCTTCCCTCCAGCCTGTCTTGCAGGCAGAAGCCAGGGAGAGATTCCTCCTTCCCCGTGAGCCTGGATGTTTCAGATCCCACAGAAAAGACCTTGGCTGGTGCCTGCTCAACCTTTCCAGGGGAAAGAAGCTGCATTTTCCACCCCAAGAGCTTCCGTTAGGGATCCTGTAAGATGAGCAAAGCAATTTTGAACAGCCAGTTGTTTGCCCTAAGCTTGGTCCATTGCTGCGGGACCATGGCACCTTGCATGGCTAGGGCAGGAATGGGCCCATAAGAGGGGCCAAGGCCATATGTTTATATAATGTCTGTTCCATTAATTTGTGGATGGAAATTTGCCTGTAGAGGTATGTAAGTATGCAAGTAAGGCGTGATGGCTGACAGTTTTCACCAACTGTTCAGACGTTTAAGGCTTTTTTAAATCTATCATCTCCATCCCTTCATGAGAGATACAAGCCTCTCTCTTCCTACTGTTTTCTATTCCACTCCTTCCCTAGGCACTCCCCTGAGGCCTTGTGTCTCAGATTTACTTCATCTATTTTTGAAGAAGAACAAGGGGCAGGTGGTGCCTGCAGAAGCTGAAAGAGAAAAGATGGACATATCTAGCACATGCCAAGAAAACAAACATGAAATCTCTGGAGCCGCCCAATCCTCTGGAACACCGAGCAACTTGCCACTTTCTTCTTCTTGATACACTTATTTTTATGAGCTCAAAGAATAAAGTATTGGATGTTACACAGCAGCTGCCCCAGGAAATAATTCGCTCATTCCATTGCTGCAGACTTCAAGGAAAAAAAAAGAGCAGAGAAGGGGGGAGAAAAGCCAGTTCCTTTGCAAAATATCTAGTTTCCCAGCAGCTCTAACAGCATAAATGAGAAGAATGTTTGGGTTTGGTGTCCCTCCAATTCTCATGGTTTCACTGAGGATTTTGGAGAATGCATTTACTCCTTTGCTAACTGCAAGAACAGATTTATCCTGCAGCCATGTGCTGAATGAGTATGCAGGCCTAGAGGGAGTCTGAAAGCATAAACATTTACTTCATAAAAGAGATTCTGCAGACAGGAGGCCAGAGACAGTTGACTCCGGGTAAGCATTTGTGCTCCAGCAGCCAGAAGGAGACGTGCACACATTTCACACACCAGCCTTTGCCACAGTGGACAGTGATCCAAAGAGGCCCAGGAAGAGGCTGTCTCTTGACTGAGCTCAAAATGCAGCAGTTCCAGCACTTCCATCTTTACTGCAGATGGGAGACCAGCCCCAGCCCTGCCTCTCGCTATGCAGTGCTTCGCCTGGACTTGGGGTGGGGAAATGAAAAAATAGCTCCATATACAGGGAAAGCCCTGGAGCTTTGTGTCTCCCATCCAGATGCTGTAAGGAGATACAAGCTCGTACTTTAGTCTTTCCCATAACAGGAATATCAATGAGGACTTGTCTCCTCTTTACCTGGCTGGTTTTTTTCAGAAAACTTGTTAAGAGAGCATAAAGTTGCTGAGATCTCCACTTTCCTGACGAATTTGATTGAAATCTGCCAAGTGTTGAAAGATCTGTCATGGACTTTCTTTCACACATATGCAAAGCAAGACCCCATGAGCCTTGCTCTCTTGAGAAGCCAGGCTGCAAGTGCAGCAGAAGGGAAGCACTATTCCAAGGGGAATGCTGCTGCACTTGCAGTCTGAGAGAGGCTCACCAGCCACCCATCAACCTGTAGGCATGTGTGGAATTTTCGGAGTAACCTATACCCCATTAGCTTTGAGTGACCTGCATTGTTTTCTAATGAAGTGGCAGCACATCGTGGTTTTTCATTACAACATCAAATCCCAACGTGGAGCAAAGGACCAAAGCAAGAGTTGCACACAAAATTAAACACCCTGTGGCAGCATCTTGCCATTGCACACTATTTATGATTTTCTTTCAAAATGAATAGTTCAGCCCTATCTGCCAGGAAAACTTAGCACAGATGAAATTTAAAGAGGATGTAGCAAACACTTCTGCAGCCCCCACCCAGGAGCTTGCCCAGGATGGAGGGGTCTGAAGCACAGCTGGGAAGCACACCACTGGGATCACTGCACCACACAGCTCCTTGGCCAGAGACAATCCTCAAGCAGAGTATCATGCTTGCATATGAAAGCAAAATTCTGAGAAAGCTTCTGGCTTTTCTTTTTCATGCCATGGTGTAGAATTGATGGAGTTATGCTTGGTGTAGACAATTATTAATGTTTTTTGTTTTTCCTGTCTAATGTAAATGCTGCTTGACTATTCAGACTGCAGCTCCTGGCACTGATGAAGAGTGTTTAGGAGCCTACCCACTGCCCACCAGGGTCTGACTGTATGGGGACTGGAGGCACAGAGTAGCAAGTCTTTTAACTGATCCCCAGTCTGCTTTTCCCTAAACACGTGTGGATGTATTTGATGGGCTGTTTTGAGATCTTAACCACCAAAACATTTGTATTTGTAGAGGAAAGCCACTAGGTTTAAAGGCAGTAGGTCTAGTTTGGGACTTTGGCCACAAGATCCTCTATAAGACCAAGACTTTCCAGCTCCCAGGTGATGAAAAACAGTGGTTGATCGCAAATGCTGCTCTATCTCAACAAATTCCCAAGTCAGTTGAAGGACAGTCACAACCTGTGCACAGGATAAGGAGCTGAAGGGCTGATGAATCATCAGCATTATAATTACTTGTATACAAAACCAGGCTGTTGAATCAGTGCCTTTCAGCAGCACCTTTCTCCCCTTTGCCTTTTCAGATCTCCTTAGTTTTCTGTCCAGATGAAGAAAAAAGGGTACAAATTCCAGGCTTGATGGTAGAAAGGCTCACGCATGCACATAGGAAGCAAGGGGGAAACTAATCTACCTGCATGCCTGCCATTATCAGTGAAGATAGGCCAGCACTTCTTGAGGGCATTTCAAAAGAGAAGCTTCACAGAGGTGCTCTGAACTATCCCCTGCAGGATCCTCTTTCTCTCTGCCAGGTAGCCTAAGGCTTGCCTTTGTGGAAACCTCTTTAGATCCAGTTTCTTGGGGCTGATACTGAGGTTTGCTGTTAAGCCAAGAAAATCTTCCTTCATCTACTTCTACTCAAGCAGCCCAAACCCACCCCAAAGGCAATGAATAGCACCATCCTCTGTTGTAAGGGCCTAAAGCCTGCATCAGCACCAATCACTTAAAGTCATAAAGAAGGATCATCCTACTTGATGAAGCAGGCCTACAGCCCAGGGAAGTTGTGAAATCTCCATCCTTGGAGACATGCAGAATGTGCCTGAGCAAGGCCCTGAAAAGCCTGATCTCCCTGTGAAGCTCTGAGCAGGAGTCTGGACCTCCAGAGCTTCTGTGTGTTCCACAGTGTAGACTTAAGCAAGAAGCTTTAAGGAAAGGGTACCATATGGTACACCCTCCTCCCCGTGGAGAGAGGACTAGAACTGAGCAGCATGGGACAGACTGTGCTGTGTGGTGGTATATAACACACCTAAGGAAGGCATCAATCAGGTACTGCAGAGATGGGTGCAGTGTAAAACCTGCCCAAAGCAGAGCCCTTAAGCAAACAGCCCGTTGCCCTCAGCACTTTCAGCAGCCTCCGTGGCTGCTGTTGAAATGAAGGCTGCTATCTTGGCTAACTACTGATTCATGCCTGTTATGTGGCCAGCAGTGAGTCTGGGGATTTAAAAGAGGCAGGAATATGCAAGACCTGAAAAGAAAATGGTCCTCATGGGGCTGTCACTCTCCAACAGTTAACTCTGAAAATTATTAATTTCAGGATTCCCAGGTTTATAAGCGCCAGGCTTCATGGTTATTTTCAGTCACTGCCAAAATAAAATTCAGTTTCCACATGCATGTATTTTCCTCATACTCTCCCCCCTACTGGCCTCATCAACATTTTCTATCAGGAAACCCATTATTTATCCTCTTCTGGCAAGGACATTATATTTCATCAGTGTTGCCAGCAATGCCAATTTCCCCTCCTTACAGTTCTATCCTAAACTGTTTTCATTTCTCTTGCCTTGTATTTCTCAGTAAACCAATAAAGCACAAATTCTAAGCCTTCCAGTTTCCCTCTTTTCCTTCCCACAATAGTCATTGATGTCTAACCACAGACGTCTGTGCTTCTTTTCAATAACTGTGCATGCAATTGCCTATAAAATATGCACATGATAGCGCAGGGAAATTCCACACACGTTTTCTCCATCTGAAGATATACTGGTTCATACGTTACATTTATATTGGGTCTGGATCATGTCCTGCCATCATTCTGCAGGGAGAAATCCCAAGGCAGTCAACAGAGGCTTTTCAAGCAGATAAATGACAGAACTTGGCCCTACAAGCGGAATATTGTATGATATATTTCCTTTTCTGTTTGCCAAATTGATGTTAAGAAGGGGTTATGTACTTAGACGGTCATCATAAGTTTTAGAAATAATCAGTAGACATTTTTACTGAAACCCCAGAAAACAGAGCAATTAATCAGAATATCACTGCTTTTTCTGTGAAGTTGCAGTTGCTTTTATTTTACTGGCACTGCATCACATAGCAGTTTTTCCACCATGGGAGCTTTGAGGTCACTATTCATTTATGGGGAAAAACCTTTTTTTACTCTGGGTTTTCTGCAAATACACAAACAAGCACCACTCAGACATGACATAACTGAACCACAGATCCAAGCCCCTCTCAGGTTCCAGTGTCCCCTGTGGTCCCCACCAGATGTGCTGCACCCATGGAGAATGATCAGGGACGATGCAAGTACATTGAACAAGCTGTTCCATGGGGGGCAGGTGGGCTGAAACAAAAGGCAGATAAGATTGACACTTTGATGCATGCATGCTCTGTAGAGGAGCAAAGTCAAATTAACAGCCTGAGCTCCCCAACAGCAATGGCATTGAAGGGGAATATTAATGCAGTTACCACATCTGCATCTCATTTTCCTTCAGTGTTTCCTAGTCATACTGAGTTCACCCACTGGAGAGTGACATAACAGCATGAGCTGATGGGAAAGTGTCTTGAGATGTATTATGAGGAAAAAATATGCAGAATACACAAATACAGCAGGGACAGAGGGAGGTGAGCTGACCAAACCCTGCACTTTCCATTTATGAAAGATGAGCGGAGGCATTTTTAGGACACCTCCTGTCTCACAGACACCTGAAACAGCAGCATTGCCAGGCCCAGTCCTTAGCCGTGCTCCTCTGTTGCAGTCCAGCATTGCTTTTGTGGGTTTGCTGTGGCACAGAGATACACACATACACCTCTTGCCATGATGTTAAAGTGCTAAAGGACACCATTAGCCCCTGTGGAGGGTCCCAAAGTGGGCACTCCTCTGCACAGCACCCAGCGAGTGCCCTGCATGGTACCGCACCAGCACAGCTCCTTTGGGCATCTCCTGGAAGACATCCACATAGACAAGTTCCATGCCTTCAGGCAGGATTGAAATGGAGAGGATCGAAGCTGCCTTATTCTGAATGACTGCAGTTCAGGGCTCGTTAGATTCATGGTGATAGGTGAATTGCCTTTACTTGCTTGAGGGCATCCGTGCTATCAGGCCGTAAGTTCGTGTGTGTCAAAAGTTCACAAGTGGTGACCCAATTACCTGTCTGTAGCAGCGGGGCTGTGGTATCTGGCAGGCAGATCATGCAATACCTTAGCACTTAGGTCAAGGCACTAAGCCTTCTTGAATTGCATGAGATGTATCTGGTTTCATAGAGAAGTCACGGACTAAAAATTAACTGCAGCACTGGAGGTAATCTGGGGAGTTTTAAAGATTTCTTTTGGATTTTATCACACTCAACATTGTGTCTTCTTGAGTTGCAATTAACAGCAAAGCTGCCAGTGAGTTTGACAGGGCAGGTCCATGGAAATGTGAAAAAAGCATCAGGTCTTTTTTCCTAGCCTACCTCGCCTCCCACTTAGAAGCACATGGAAAGAAACTCTGGATCTGAGGAAATGACAAGCCTGTGGTGCCAGTGCAAGTGAGAGGGATATTGTCTTTTCTGTCCCCAGGGAAGCACCATAACAGCCCACCAGAGCTACCTGTCTGTGTTGGGAATGAGCCTTAACAGGAACCCTGAATCCTACTCCACGTCAGCATTTCCCCTGAGCTGTGGGAAATCTCACAGTCAGATCTAATTGGTGCTTGAGCATGCTGGCATGGGTCCATCTCCATTGAGAAGCAACGTCGCTTTCAGAAAGTGACACTTCACACCATCCTCCACTACTGGCATCCTTCACCTGGCAGCTCTGGCTCCCCTCAGACAGGTAGACCGTCAAGGACTTCTCCAAGAGCAGATACAGCCAGAGCTGATTTGCAGCCTGCTTGTGTCACCAGCCTGCAAGTGCCACTGGTACATTTGTTCAAATTGTGGCTCCAGACCTGCCTGCCCCCAGTATTCTGCCCTCAAGAAAAAGGGTGCAGCTCTCACGGGTGGGTGGGGGCCACACTTAGAAGTGGTGCCTGGTGCTGAATGTGAGGTCAGGTACAGTCTCCACTGCAGCAGGAGTCAAAGACAATGCCCATCTAAAATTCAGTCTAAGGCTTCTTTGTCGGTAGTTAAATAAAATTGGTAGCTCTGCAGCATGCTTTTTTTTTTTTCTCTTGTAGCTTTTCTAGCTCAGTAGAGGGAGAGAGAGGTGCCACAGAAAGATTATGAGTGACAGGTTGATACAATGACTAAACATCTTTGGCTTATTTTCATCATTAGACCAGCTAAGCATAGCTAGCACATAATAAATCTGAGCTGCAATTAAAGGTCTGCAGCATTTTTACTAGATGGAAGTTCAAATTCCCAAACCTAATTCCTGTTCCTAGACTTTGGTGTCATTTTAGGGGTGTGATATTTTATTCTTCCCTTTTTCATCAAAGATGACAGCAACTGCACTGGAGGCAGTGATGAGATGGCTCTCCTACCACATGGCAGCATGAACCTCAATAGCTGTAGCAGCAGCAGCTCTGTCACTTAAGGAGTCGGTAGGTTTTGATCCTGGTGGCTCCAAACACAGACTTTATCCTAAGCCTGAAGGCTGATCTAAGCTCTGTCTGGAGCTCAGAAACTTGGTCTGTCAAATGACCAAGTACCCCTTAGCTCTGTTCCTGGTGATTTATTCAAAGGTGCAAGAGTAGCTTTTAAAAGGTTTTAAATCCTGATGCAAGGGAAATTAGCCATTGTTTTCCTTCAGGGTCCCAGATTCACAACTATTAGCATTCAAAAATAAAATAAAGTATGGTCAGCTGTAAAAATACTAGCTAAAGAAGTTGCAGATGTTCCTAGGGGAGCTACTGACATATTTTGGCACCTTCGCTCTGTCATGAAAAACAAAATGCGATTGTCGGTTAGGGCTGCAGTGTGAGTTCAAGTGGACAGAGAAAAACAGGAAAGCATTTAACAGTGCTAATAGTGAATGTGGGTTCAGCCCTACAAAAGTTCTTACAAAAAGCACTGGCAGGACTCCAGCTCCCAAAACCCCATGCTTTACCCTGACTGTGGCATTGAGGTCCTGGAGCATCAGCAGGTGGCTGCAGAGAAGTCAGGATTGCAGCACGAGACTTTGCTGCACGGACAGTCCTGAGCGTGGGCTAGAGACAGCTTTAAACAGGGCTTGGCACAGGATAAGGGATCACAGCAGGCAGGTATAATGGTCTGACAAATACACTGCTGTGGGTAAACTACTTTTATCAGCTAAATTTCTTCAGCCTAGCTCAACTACCTCCACAAGACACTACCCCACTTCAAGTTAGCTCCAATACTGGAAATGGGGCTATAGCCTGAAACTCAAAGGAGACCAACTATCTTATAAAAATACAAACAGGGGGCCCCTCAGGCACCTTTGAAATGATTACTCCTAAGAGCAGGGCCTAGGCCATTGTGCATTTTGCAGAAAAGCATAAATTGCTCTGCCTTAGGCCAGCCAGAAGGAAGCTTCTTTCCAAGAGTGAATAGTTCCTGCCTCCAAATTCTTTCATCTTTCTCTGCCTGACTCTTTCTGGCTCAAATCTGGTTTTCGTCTTCTTTCCAGATGCTCTGGGGAAACTCTAAGGATTGAAGGATTCTGCCCTAATTCACCCCGGGGAAAGAAACAAGATACATAGCCAAGTTGGCAAGGAAGATGCAATCAAAGCAAGTCATATGGCCCAGAGATAAGGAGGTGAGTGAATCAGTCACTATGTGACAAGGTAGTACTGGGGAAAAAAATGGGACTTACCCATTCATAAAAGCCTGCCTTGCAAAAAGAGGCAGAGCCAAGAAGCAGCAGCTGGTCCAGTGCACACTATCACCTTACTTGGGAAGGGGGAACTTGTGCAATGCTTTGTGCAGAAGGTCCAGGTAGCAATATACACATGAACTGTGACCACAGAAATATCTGCAGGAGCTGTCTTGTGCTACCACTCACTGATATTGTGCAAGCTAACAGCTGGGCTGACATTAATTAGAAACCTTTTTCCCCTTTTCTGATCTCTAATAGGTCATCTAATCCATGCCAACTGAATTGCAGGGTTTTTCAGAAAAACAGATTGTCAAAAGCCCTTTCGTCTACTGGAGAGGTTTGAATAATTGGACATTCCTACTGGAAAATTAATCTCTGCTCTAACAGACATCACATAGCTGAGATTTTCCTCAGTGTTCATTTCTGCCCAGACAACTGAGCACCATGCTGTATTCTCCACAAACAAAATGTCCATCCAAGAAAAAGAGGTTACTGCACTCAGTACAGTACTCAGAATCTTGATATGCCACCAACTATGCATGACAAATGCTGGAGTGAAGCAAAGCCTACAGGAAGAAAAGAGTGTGCGTACTCTGGAGAGGCAGAAGGGTCCCAGCCCACAATATTTAAGCTCAGTTCCAAATTTTCTCAGCATTTCTGCGTTTTTGGATGGGAGTTCAGGTCTGTGTGCATTTCTGTGAAGGAGACAAGGAGGAAGGGAGGGAGCCTTTTCTTTGTTCCCAAACAACATCTCAGCCTGTCTCAGGCTTACACACCAACATCTAACAAGCAAAGACAAACAACATCACAGCTCCACAATGCTTAAGCTTGATTGAATGACGACAATTCCACGTTAAAATAAAAAAGAACATCAGAGCTTTCCACAGCTGCATCAACATTATCTATTAAAAAAAGCATGACACTACATGAAGGTTTGGCTGTGCAAGCCAAGAACCTAAATCAGCCATGGTTTGGAATGAGGCCATCGCTGAATTCTCATGTCAAGCGAGGCTGCCATGTTGCTTACTTTCCACTGAGGTTTTCCACAAATTAACAGCTGTAGCAGACTCCCAGAAAACAGCAACTCTTTCCAAGTCTTTCTTCTCTGAAAATGTTGTTTCTTCACTTTATTCTTCCCCATATGGAAGGGAAGAGGAGGGTAAAAAAAACCTCATCAGCCCTATGAAACAAACCCAAAAAAACTCCAGACAGACTGTGAGAAAAATTAATCACAAAGATTGCCTGGAAAGAGAGCGGTTATCTGTAAAATTAAACCAGTGGTAGGCCCAATTTTTCTTTTTATTATACCAGCATGGTGGGATTGAGAATCAAACCCAGGAAAAATATTTCTGGAGCAGTCCTTCTGATTTATGACCATCTCAGCCACTCTGACAAGATCAGAAAGCTGCTGGATTCTTTCCAGTTGAGCACCACCAAAGGCCAAATCATTCCTATTTAGGGAAAAACAAAACTTCCCTCTGGTTCAGTGAGAATAGTGTTTGGCACCAAGCACAGAGAAAACTGCCTCGTTTCAGCTGGCTAGCTGAAGTGCAGCTGAGATGGAAAGGTGATACCAGGCTGGTGTGGGTGGCTTCAGATCATACTCTTTCCTCCTGATTGCATCTTGGACATCACTAGGTCCCACACAGAGTGATGCAGAGGGATTCATTATAAGTGACAAAAAACCTCTTAAAGCAAAAGTTTCTTGAATTCTAGCATGCACAGATGGCTGTTGACTCACTTGTGAGGGGAGTGATGAAACTAGCAGTCTGGCAGAAGCACTGGGACTCTCAGCATTAGAAAATATGGATTCACAGAGCTGGTTGACTTCCGAAGATCTGTGAGCTATGGTGTAGTAAAAGGCAATCCTTGTGCCTAGAGAAGGGGCTTTCCAGCTGGTGGAGTCCTGGGTTTTGCCTCCTTGTGCCTACCAGCATGATGCAAAGATGTGGGTTGCCATGGGTGCTTGGATGTGCCCACTGACAGCAACGCAGGGTGCTTTATGAGAACAGCAATATAAGGTCATCCAGGGCAGCTGGCACTGTGCCCTTCAGAGCCTCCTGACCCCAGGGTCACCTCTGTGCAGCTATGCTACAGACACTTCAAAACCTCTGCCAAAGGCAAGTCCTTTTTGGGGAGGGATGGGAGGGTGATAGCACCATGAGCTACCATGGAAAGAAGTTTAGAACCTTGGAAAGTCAACTGAGATCTGCGTGCATTGCTGATGGATGCTGATGGTTACTGACTTCTAAGTGACTTACCCTGTGTGTCAGAGGCAGCAGCAGCCCCAAGCCTAAGGGCCACCACAGGACTGTGCTGGCTCCTCTTCCCCATCTGCTGCTGGCATGCTCTGCAGGTCGCAGGAGCCACTCACTGCGGTCAGGAAGCAGCTACCGCAAAGCCAAACCTCCTGATTCCAGCCAGCGTAGGATGTGATGAGTTTGGGTCAAATGGCAAACTGCACCACATGGCAACTCTCCCAAGTGCACTGCTATCTGGGGAGGGACCTCATCTTGCTGCCAGTCCCCTGCCCCGAGAAGCCTTTCTTGTCCCAGTTTTGCTTAGCTTGGCATCTGAAGGCTTGCACATTATACTTCTGATGCAGACCATGTACAAAAGGAGCTATCAACAGCCAGTTCTGTATTCAGGGAAATTTCTCCTCAGATAAATTTTTTCCAAATTATGAAATTAATCAGCCCGCTGGAGCACAGGATGCTGCTTCAGCTTCAAGTTTAGAAGCCTCTGCAATCCATGTTGCTACTGACACAGTTCCTCAGATTTTGATGTCCATCTCACACCTCTGGGATCCCACTGTATTAGCCAGGTCTCATGTGATCAGTGCTCACTTCACTCAACAAGCTTGAAAAATAAATATCCCCATCTTATCTTTCAAGTATAGCCACTGCCTATGAGTTCCCAAAAAAACCCCAAATCACCAAACCTACAAATAGTGCTGGAGAGCAAAGGATCTGATCATCTCTCCTGACCCAAACTTTTTTAAAAAAAACATTAAATATCCATTTATTAATGAGGGGTTCTGTCCTCAGTGCACTTCCCAGCCTCAGAGATGTTCTGTCGTACTGTTCACTAATTGTTTTCAGTGTTTGATGTGAGTATTTTTGGCAGTCAGTTTGTCATGAATTGACACTTATTTTGTCAACCTATCTTCAGCAAAACTGCACACCCTCCCTCCTCGTAGACCTGTCAGAAACATAAAGATTACTCATTACATATTTCTAAGAAGCTCTTGAAGCCAGCACTTGGAGTTTGCATAACAACCATTGTCGACAATCCACCTACAGCAGCTTAAAAATACAGATTTGAATGGGTGAAGAGAGGCCGGGAGTTCTCAGAAGGACGAGTCAGATTCAAGATTTTATTAATAGAACTGGAGGTGTTCTCATGCAGGCAAAAAAAAACCCCAAACCCACTCTCTTGTTATCTTAGCTGTCATCAGCAGTCACCTTTTCAAAAACAGGCAAGCGAGATGCAGAGTATTCCTGTAGATGAGCAAACAGAAAGCTGCTGCAGAAAAACATTGAGAGCAAGATGGAGAGCAGCAAGCACCACAGATCATCTTCCAGGTCCTCCTTGGGAAGTGCTGGGTATCCACTGGCCTTGCTGAAGGGACTTTTTTTTAAGCCTGGTGCCACACATTTCATCCCTGGAGGGTTAAATGCCTAACAAAGGGAACCCACCAGAAAAACACTCACAAAGCTGTTTGTGGCATGGGCTCCAGCACTCTCTCCAGCAAAATAAAGCAATTATACTAACTGGAGTGCACAATAGGCACTCACCAAAACAGCAGATGAGTTAATGTGGATCAGCAGTGGCTGTGGGTGAGGGCAGGGAGGAGAAGGGCACAGGATGGGGAGGATGATGAGTTTCTGGCTGTGTTTGTGCCATGCTGCCACAGCAGCAGCACCCTGCCCAGCTCTGCCCCCAGAGCTCAGGAAGGAGCAGAGCAGAAACCTGGCCACCTCCTAACCCGGGGCTTGCTCCTGGAGGATGATAAGCTGTGTGGCATGGCAGAGAAGGTGCTGCCCTGCCTGAAGTGTTTCCCGTGCACCTGTGCCACCTTCTCTCAGGTCTTGGGGGAAAGGAGGGACACTGGAGGTGGTCACGAGAGTGAGAGGGATGAGCAGAAGAGTCCAGAGAACAACAGTGGCCTCAGAGGCATCATCCAGCCACGTTAAAAACCTCTGCTCCGAAAAAACATCAACACTTGCAGTCTTTTCTGAGCCAAATCCCCAGCCTGTTAGGTTCACCATTAACAACAATCCCTGCAACTTTCTCAGCCTTGCTGTTTACACAAGCTAGAGCTTTCATACATAAAACTCTTAAATGAAAACATTAAAGAGCAGCTGGCGCCTCTTGGAAAACTCATAAAAAGTCTGTTTCCAAACAGTGTCGCTTCTATACCATAAATTTCTATATTTCCCACTCCCCTCATTCCTTATTTCTAAAGACATTTGCATGAAAACAGGAACTTTGTTTATTAAAGAGTTCATCTGCTCCTGCTGTTAATTTCCCACCTGAAGCCAGAATCCCCCGGGTATGACATCATTAGCACAGCTCTGGAAATGATCATGAAGTCACAAACAGTGGGTTAGGACTCCACTCGGAGAATAAACAGCGAGAAGACAGAATCTCTGCCACTGCCAAACCCCAGATCCTTATCCAGTTTTTCCTGGAGCAACATCCCATTGACTTCCGTGGGACATTGACCAAAATAAGGCTGTCAGCAATTCCTGTTTCAGCCATTCCTCCCTTCCTGTTCCTGCCTCCAGGGCATCAGGGACTTGCCCTGTGCGGCAGGTCTGGGACAGGAGAAGCCCTGCCCTGGCATGATGCTGGTCCTCCCAGTGCCACATCCTCACATTGCTCCCTGCAAGCAGGGGCAGTCCCAGGGGGACACTACCTCATCTCTGTATCAGTTCCTGTGAGTGTCCCCCTTTCCAGCTATGCATCATGATACGTCCTGCTTACATGAAGGCCATCATGTGGGCATCTCAGGCAGTCCAGGAGAGCAGCTCTTGGGATGTGGGAGACCAGAAGGGAGCCCTGCTGCAGCTGCACATTGGGCTGGCTTTGGGGGAGTGGGGCTGCCCCACACACAGCCATAGGCAGCAACAACTGTCTAACAGTGCTGGAGGCTTGGGATGACTAAGGGCACCTGAAGATCAAGGATAAATACTTTTACAGGGAGTCCTGTAGGAGGGAGAGATATGTTTTGTGTGCAGAGGCAGAAAAAAGAAACACAGGAGCTAATATGTCTCCTTGTGTGAGGATGGGAAGACAAAGTAAAGACATCTTTTATTAGAACAGATCCAGCAACACTAATCAAACCTACATTTTCACCTCCTGCTCCATGAAAAGCACAAGAAAATGACTGTGAGCTTAGAGAGCATCATTAAATCTCTTTTCACATATAAAATCTCTGACACAGTTGAAGCCCTTCCCTCCCATCACCAGGCAAGCACAGCTAATATATAATTGCTCAGGCCAAACACTGCTTGCTTTTCATCTGTTACCTATGCATGCAAGTGGTGTATTTGTCATGTGATCGCTGTCTGCATGAAGCGTGACGTATCTGTGATGGGTCTCTGCACAAGTGCCACAATGCTGGGTTGCTGCAGCAGCAAACACAGTCTGGCCTGTGGTAAGCAGGCTGCTTGTCTCCCTGCCTCCCCACCCTGGGCCACATCAGCAGCTAGTCTGGTCAGCTTGATACTGCTGTTATGGAGCAGACACCTGAGCACACATGTCTGAAAATCTACACACCTGTGAGAATGGGATGTGGCTGAGTGGGACAGAGACAGTCTGGTTTGAAACAGGGTTATTAATATTGCACGGGGAAGGTGGAGGGAGAATATGGGATTGATCAGATGCAATCCTTAAAGGATTTCTTCAGTTCATCCTTGTACTCTAAGCTTTAAAACCTTTGCATACATATTGCTACATCTTTATTCAGTGCTGTTGCTGGGATCCTGAACAGTGTTTCAGAAATATTGCCTATTTGTTGAATATGAGCAGGTAATATTTGGTATAGCAGAGGGGAAAGGAAAAAAAAAAGATATGTATTTACTCTTGCAAATAAAACCCAAGTTTTTCCCTCAGTGAAATCACTGTGATTTGATTGATCACCACAAAGCTCCTGCATGGTGGCAGTGCTCTGTTTTCATGACCTGATTTGAGCTTGGCTGCTGGGAGACACTGGGGGAGAGTGAGCCAACAAGCACTCCGGATGCATGGCATGGCATGACCACCATGTGCCTGTCCTCCCTCGGGTGTGACACCAGGTCCCAGTCCCCCCAGCTCCCTCCAGAACAGCCCATAGCACCATAGCCTCCCATTTCCTTCAGTTTGGTCCATTGTTATAGCAAATCCAAGTGTTTTCCTTGGCATGGGCCAGTAGTCCCATAGCACTTTACTTCCTCCACTCAGAATAAGTGTTATTTAACAGCTCTGATTATTTTGGAGAGTTGTTCAGCCTCTTTTTTTGAAAAAAGGAGAATATATTGAAACTGATCGTATTGGCTGCTTATTTTTTTCTGGATGGTCCTCACTCTCTTTGTATAAAATGTGGGATGCAGACCCAGGCAACTTTTCAAGAAGGCACAGTGCCACTGTCATGTGTGCCTTGTTTAAAGGAGTTGTCACCTCTGTCAAGATAAGTATGCAAAAAAGGGAAATGCAGGCACACTGGGAAGAGGTGTCCAGTCTCTGCTCTTGATCACCCCAGTACGCACCCAACTGAGTCAATAAGAATTTGGTCCAAAGCAAGTAACAACAGGAAGAGCTGATAAAGCTCCTCTAGGTGCTGTTATTTATCCCCTTAGCACACCTCCTGATAGCACAACTCTAATCTGTCAAAGAAGGGTTGCCCTCATTTCTTGATGTAGATACAGGCAGACAAAGAGTAAATATTTCAGTGCAACTGAAAGTGTCTCTGACTCATCATATCATCATCACTTTTCTGGAAGCCACTGGCTTCATTCTCTTTCCTCAGCCCTTCCCTTAGGACAGTTTACTCCAGGAGCTCTGCATTTTCTCAGAAAATCCCCAATGTTCTCTTTGAGAGTCAGTATTGTTAATTTTAAAGAGCAATCAGGAGACGAGCCCTCCCTTGCTCTGCCTTCCGAACCTTGTTTTACTATTTCCTTACTTGCAAGTCCCAGTGTAACGAATGTTCAAGGTCTTCCTCCCACCTTCTTCTCCAAGGCAGTTTCAAATTAGCCATGATTTCCTTCTCTCCTCAGCTTCTCATTTTTTCCGAAGTCTGTACTATCAAACCCTAACGCCCTCCTTTCCTCTTTGTTATTTGAGGCAGCCCTGCTTTGTGCTGCTCATTCACGAGGACACTTCCACCCACTCCACTGAGCCAATATTCCCCACCTCTGCTCTGCATAAATGCTTTCATCCCCACATTAGTCTAGCTCTCACTTCCAGCAGCTGTTTTATATTTTGGGTGGAGGAAGGGAGGGGAAAGAAGGAGGGAGTCATGGGGGTTTTGTTGTTGTTGTTGTTTGTTTGGGGTTTTTTGCTTTGTTGGGGCTTTTTGTTTCCATGTGTGTGTGTCAGTTTTATGAGTAGCCCTTCACTCTCTGCAGGGCTGCAGAGTCTTTCTGAAGTGAGTACTTTCCTGAGAGGAAGGCAGCTCATGGCAACAGAAGTGAAGGCTGCTTGCTGGAAAGATCATTTGTTCTCTTGAGTATGAAAAAAAACCATTGCTGCTAACTTCAAGTGGGCCCACCCTCTGCTCCAGGCATCTTTACAGCCATGCAAATTACAATGTCACTGGTATTAACAGCAAGAAACAGCAATGGCTCACTCCACTACAACTCCCTGCTCCTGCAGGGATAGCAACTGAAACTTCAAATTAAATTGAGAAGCTGCCTCCCCAAACAATGCCTCCAGCAATCTTCCCCAGAGGAAAGTGGGACCACAGAGCATGACTGGAGAGGTAGTGAACCTCCAGGCTGCTGGAGTCCATGGGGCAGTTAGTCCCAGACAGGCATTTTGTTTTTCACAATGAGGGTGGTGGAATGTGTTGCCCAGAGTAGTTGTGGATGCCCCATCTCTGGAAACATTAAAGGTCAGGTTGGACAGGACTCTGGGCAACCTGATCTAGTTGAAGATATCCCTGCTCATTGCAAAAACGATGACTTTTGAAAGTCCTTTCCAACCCAAAATATTCTATGATTCTGTGAAATCTGGCAAGCACCCCATGGGCAGCACAGGCTGTGCCCCCAATGTACAAGGAGAGTGACCCCCGGAGACCCGGCACAGGCCATCCCATAAGATGAGTGGGAGGGCTGGTCAGCCAGGCCATGGGCACACCCCAACACAGCTCTGCTGGTGTGACACTGGCCAAAGCTACCTCCAGAAAGCAGCTTGGGCTGGAACAGTCCACCTGTGCTGGGGCACGTGCTGGGCTCACTCATGGCTTTCCTTTTCCTGGCCTGGACATGGTCTCATCAGTTTGACAATGTCATCTTACCCCAACCTTGCGGCTTCTCTCTGACTTCCCTGAACTGCTCTGCACCACCACCACAGAGGCCCACAGATGCCTCCCACCTCCTGCTCCCTCTCACTTCTCTGGACTTTCATTCTCCAGACTCTTCTCAAGTCCTCACTTTATTTCTTCTGTTCCCACACAAGGATCCAGGAGCCATAGATGAATCAAGCTGTGGCAAGATCTAAAACTGTCCCATTTCTAAAAAGCCAGAAATACCCTGCAATCTGTGAGAACTAGCAAGTCCAGCCACAACAGTGACATATCCAGACCTGGGATATAAGGGTTAAACTTGCCTGACTTCTAAAATCCCATAATACTTGTGTGCACAGAGCTGTTACACTGCAATTTACTCTAAATGGATACTCCATTTATCTGTCCATAGCCTTGGCATCTTGCTACCCCTGCACTCCTAAATCATCCTTCTTAGACTCTCCTTATTTAATTTTCCAGCTCTTCAAGCGAACTCTTCTACTAACGGTCCCTGCATACCTCTGCATCCTCACCTTTGAAAATACTGCCTCTGTCTCACTTTCCATGCAAACATGTTAAGGCATGGAGCTGAAATATCATGCCAGAAAAAGCAACCTGGGTTGTTTTGGTACATGCAGTGGTCAGCATGCCCTGCTGGAGAGCCTACCAACATGTAACTAATATCCTGAGTTTCAGAGCCAGATGAGTCCTATTCCTTCTCTTGTCCAAACCACAGAGACAAGAACATGCAGCCTCTCCAACGTCTCACAAATCCTGGGATCGATGTGGGGGTACAGAGAGGGAAAAGCTGAAAAGCCACCAAGCTGCCCATCGATGCTGGCATTATGATCTGGCACCTTCTCATGCTTGTAGAAGCAGTCTTGCCCCTTACTGCAGTGGGCATGCTGTGACATTTGACTGAAGGTATCTTATCTAGATACAGTAGTTGGGACCTCTCTCTTGAACATACAGATGAGTTTGACCCACTTCTGCTGAGATAAAGAAATCAGAGAAAAGCCTGGGGAAAATGGAATATGAACAGAGTAAAAAGAGACATTTACATACAAGGAATAGCTGTAACACCAAAAACCCATTCTTTTTTTTCTGCTAGCCCACCACACCACTTTGTAAAATCCTTCTCACTCTGCAGGCTCTAGTCCTATGGGCCAGGGGAGCAAAGGCACACGACACCGCATGTTAAATATCCTCTGATGCTCCATGGTAACAGTACATTTTAAACCTATGGTGTGAAAGCCCCTCTCAGACACCAAGGCAACCCTTGTTTTGCTATGCTTCTTCACATGCACCAGAATCAGCACAGAAACACATTTTCCTAGGGCTGGCATCTTTGATTTAACGATTTATTTTGAATATGTTGTTCCTCTTGCACATCTAACTCTTCCCTCCAAGGACACAAGACCTTTGCGTTTTTCTGATGATTTCATCCTTTGTACTCCACTCCCACCAGCTATAGGTCAGGGATCGGATGACGGACTTGACCCAAACTGGCTGACAAAGGCTTCTCATCTGCTTGGCATGGCATTCAGAGAAATCAATTCACTTAGGTGTCAGTGCTACATTGCATTCAGCAGCACTTTCTAGGCATGCCATGAAAGGCACCAGCACATCACTGGGCTCATTGACCCATTCAGTAGAAACTCTGGCACTGAGCATCCTTCTCAGTTCCCCATGGTCTGAGACCAAACCTTCCTCCAACGATGTGTGTTATACTGAGTATAAAGAGTAAAAGTTTAAATTTTTCAGACTTGCCTTCCCAACACTTTTCACAGGCACTCCTGAGTTTCCTTCTGAATGAGAGGAATGCCATGTCTTCCCAATATCAATGGATATTTCATACTTTTTGCTGTGAAAGTTAGGTGTTCAAGAAGGTCCTGGCTAGCAAGGAGACAGGATCAGATACAAATAGAAATGTGCCACTGCTCTTCTTAAAAGACAAATCACAAGGAAAAAGCATCCTCAGATGAAGTCACCTTTCCCTCCAGGTCCTGTCATCTGCAGGCACACAGGTCAGGCCTGGACTTTCTTTCTAATCTTGCTCTATCTTGCCACTGAACCAGGTTTTATCCCCCCACAAACTCCATCCACATCATCTCTTCTTATTATCAATACTTCCCTGAGCATCTATGTCCTTTATTTTCCTTCTCAAGTCCTTATGAACTCATTTAGCACTTTTGCTGGTTTGCCTTGTTAGTAATTGTCTATTCCTCTATTCTTTCTCACTTTTTTCCAGGCAGAAGTAGGGAACATGTCTTCCCAGAATTAGCAGCACTGTCCAGGACTGTGTCACATCAGTGGGCAAGTGTTAATGTCCTGCTGGTGTCCTTATCCCTCTGCCCTCAAACACCACCCTCTGGAGCGCTTAATAAGACCACCTCATGGTGGAAACCAGGTGCCACAGCACTAACACAATTTTCTTAACTCCTAAAATCTGCAGAAGATTATGCTCCATTTTTTTTTTTCACCAGCTGCCCGGTGTGGTAAAATTAAAGACCCATTTATGATAGATGACAGTAGATCAACAGTGTTTAAATGGAAATCTACAGATGTTTTTGCCAATGGTGTCTGAATAAAACAGGGATTCCAACAGGGCTAGACATAGTTTGGCTAAGGATCAGACCAAAGATATCAGAACTTTGTGAGTGCTTTGAAGGTTTTAAGGTACATCCATCACTAACTGAAGACAGAGTTAGTTCATTTCTTGAGATATATTTGAAGTAATTTGCAAAAGCGAGCATGAAAACTGAAAGCACCATGGAAATGTGCTCTGAATGGTTGCACTACGCTGACTATGGAAGGAATTCAGCACAGATGAGGGAATATATATATATATTGTGTGTGTGTGTGCATGTATATACATAAAATTCAGTTTGGAGCTGGCTGGCTGGTTCCAGGTAGGCTGTGGTGCCCCAAAATGCCCCATTCTGCAGCCTTCTGAAATGACAGGCTGTCTGTTATGAAAATCACTTTGAACTTTCATATTTCTGGTCCAGAGTCTCCCTCTAGAATTCTCGTATGTATTAACTGCTTTTGCATATGATAACTGTTTCCAAAGCCGAGTCGCACATTCAGCATAAATTCACATCATTGTTTCACTATGCAAATTGCCTGTGCTCCTCTCTTCTAGGTGCTGAATTTGATGCATCCCCCTGCCATTTTACCTCATGGGGGGCCCCGTCAGGGCTTGCCTCCCAGCTCCAAGAGCATAACTGAACATCAGCCCACCCAACTAAACAGTTTCTCTCGCATGGAGAAATGCCTCACAGTTTGAGATGGAGCCTTGTCAGGCTGCCGGATAAAAAAAGCCCTACATTCATTTCTCTCGCTCGCAGGCTCACTGCTTAGTCAGCTGTTACACCGCCGCATAAAACCTTTGCTAAAAGAGCTGTGGTAGAAAATAGCTGATCAGTAAGTCTGAAGTGTCAGAGCTGTCTGGGTAGGTGGAGGCACTAACAGGAAGGCAGGAAACCCAGTCTGTAAGCTTAGGGCTGGGAGAGAGGAAACCGTTTCCATTCAGTACAGAGATTGCAGGGCAACGCTGATGGGAGGGCTCAGACTCAGCCAAAAAGCCATTTTTTTCTCCTCTGGTTTAATGATTCCTGGTTGCTGGAACTCGGCACCCCAGGGAGGAAGCGTGGGCCAGCCTACGCTGAATGCTGCTCCTTGCTCCTACCCTTGCAGCGGCGGGGAGGGGAGGCAGAGGATCTATAAACGTATTTCACACAAGTGTGTGTGAAATAACCCACATAAATCACCCTGCAAGACTTTTTTTAACTGCCTGCTACCTGTAACACCAGCCACAATTAGCACACCAACTTATTTACATGTCATAAATCCGTGGCTCACAAAGACTTGTTGTACTGACTTTTCACCACAAACCTGCGAGCTTTGGTAAATTCGTTAAATCAGACTCACCCTTTTCTTATAAAGGGTTTCAAGCAGCTCACAGCAGCATAAAGGTAAATCACACAAGGGCTGACTTGTCCTCCCAGACTCTGATCACAGCTCTAGCCTTCACCCCTTTGCAATTCCAAATCGTGATTAGATCTGGGAATAGATCCTGCACGTGGATCTAAGTGTGGGGAAAACAATGCACCAAAGATCTGGAGTCCACTAAACCCCTCAGAGCCCCCACCGACTCCCAGCCTGGCAGCTGTTCCAAGGCAGCTTTCAGTTTTAATCACAAATTATTCTCCTGACAGCCCACAGTAAAATTAAAGCAAGCACAAGACAAAGAGGCTCGACTTTGGTTTACAAATTTCATGCAAGATCCTTTGGGGGTTCTAGCTGGATTCCAGGAAGAGCAAACCAGCCCTCCAGATGCAGCAGCTGTGCCCAGGAGCACCCTGAGGCAGTGGAGCCACTGACTCCCCGCACCCCGCGGTATCCGACAGCGGTTCCTGCACGTGTCAGCACCTCTGGCCAGCCCCACCGGTGGGTTACACTTTGCTGTGCCCAAGTACACACTGCCATGGATGTCACTGCATGTCATTCGTTCCTTCTCCTCCTCGCTGACCAAGCCCAGCAGGGAAATATATCTCTTACAAGCAGTGGAAACCAGACTCTCTGATACCAGGTGTGCACTGAGGGAGGGAAATCAAAAGCAAGTTATGTTTGAACCTGCAGTACCCACACAGCTTGACCAAGCCATAAAATCTCAGCTGTGTCAGTGCAGAGACACCCAGAAGTGTCCATTTGCTGCTGCGTGTGCAGGCATGTGCTTGCAGTGTGGTCTGAGCACTGCCTGGCACACTGAAGCCTCACTGCAAATTAGGGATGAGGGATTGTTTTTCAGTTTCACAGTTGCAAACTAAGGATTTACCCATCCCTCCACCCCTCCCACAGAGGTCTTGTGAGGATAAACTGAGTTATTTGAACATTTTGAAGGCTGGAAGTCCTAAGAGCCAGACGGGAGGGAGTGGTCCACAGAAGCAAGGAAGCAGAGCGTACATTCAGTAGAGGAGCTGTTCCAGCTAATGCACAGAGAGCTCCCTTGCTCCCTGAAAAGCCACTCCAGACAATGCCTAACAGAGTGCACATATTGCAGAGCCTCACATATTCTGTTTTCCTGGAAAAGCACAGAGCAGCAGTGGTTTTGGGCTCTGCCTGGGCTCTGGCCGCTCGGAGCACCACACCACCTCCAACGCATGTCCACTAGCAGAATTTAGGTCCCACTTTGCTCATTCCTTTTCCTGCTCCATTCTTGGTGGCTTCCAAAGGCAGATATTTCCACATCTCTCTTCCCCAAAATAAGGCAGGAGTGTTCCTTGTCCTTCATAGGATTTACTGTACATCACAATTTATCATCTTTGTCACTGGGGCAGAGGTCAGTCAACCCAAATGGCACGATCATATCAGCAGGCAAAACCCCCTAAGAAGTGCAGCAATTCTTTCATCTCGCCAGCACCATACTGCCAAAGGGGATGGTAGGAAGAAAATGATCCATCGGCACCCACAGCACCCATGAAAGCCAACAGCATGTGGAGATACAAATATAGACCACCCTTGAACTCAGCATGGCCAGCCAGTGGCTGGGAGCAGTCAAAGGGATGGATTTTCACACCCCCGTTCTCTACTGGCTGAATGATCCCCTGTCACACGTGGCCACGATCTCCACACAAGCGAGAGAAGGGGAAAATCTACTGCAGCCAGAAAATAACCTGCAGTTGAAATCATGCTACCTTTTAGCTAAGGAAGGTGTTAATAACAAGAAGGATTGAATGGAAGAAGCAAAAATGGCTGTTCTGGACACTCCAGGAAGCTTTCCATCTCTTCCCTAAGCAAAGCAGGGCAGAAAGACTGCAGAGTGGACCACCAGTATATTGGCATTTTTCCCACTAATTGAAGTTTCCACTAACATAAAACTATCCCGTGCTAATACATTGCACTTTCATTAAAATCACGTCACTTCAATTCTTTATATTTTTATTGTGGCATATAAATTACACTGTCCAAACAAAAAAAAAGAAAAGCCACTATAAAATGAAATTCTGAAATTAAGTGCTCCATTCTAACCAGAGAAAAAGGGAATGTTTTGAGCAAAATAATTTGGCCTGTATATTTTTCTAAATAAAACTGTGTCACAACAAATGCAATCCTACAAAGACCATTTGTATTAATAAAATGGTATTTTTGCAATAAAAAAAAAATTGCTGGCAAAGTGTTCAGCTGGGTTTATTAGTGTCATTAAGAATCCTCCCACATTCTCTTATTTTTCAGCAGCTAGCAAGGAGGTACGTTCAGAGTTTCATTATTTGAGAATGAGGCAATAGATAAAGTAAAAAATAAAGAGCAATTTGTACTCCTATAATGGCTTCCTCTCCAAAGCTTCACAGCAGTTTACAAAAAACTCCATGATTTAACCTCCTCTCTTCCAATGTAGCTATTCCCCCTTTTTATGGCTGGGAAAAAATATCTCTTGAGAGAGCCTCTGTTCATTTCAAACATCTGTATTCTAAGTGCCAAGAGCATGATTTACCACAGTTTATTGTGCTCCAAATCAGTATCTAGGCTAGGTCCTCAGTATTTCTAGAAAAAAAAGACCGCAGGCATCTCTCATCAGCTATCCCAGACTCCTGGAATCTGCTAGGGAGCTGGAGTGAATTTGGGACTGCAGGAAACTCAACCCCTGTTCCTTAGCTCTGGGCTTCTTCTCAGTTTCCAGGCTCCAGGGCACAAGAGGCAGTGCCTTTCACCTTGTTCTAGCCTTCTCCAAAAACACACGGGATATTTCAAATGTTTTGTTAGGCAGGAATAAGCTCCCTCCAGAAACACTGACTGGCTCAATTCTCTTTTGTCCGTTTTACAGCCTCTGCATTCCTGTCGGGCGACATTTAAAGATGCGAAAGAATTCCTGGTATTTAAAAGTTCTTATTTTTAAAGTTTTCTGGTGCCAAAACTGACAGACGTCTGTGCACGTATGGAAAAGGCAGGAAAGCAAGGCTGTTTCTGGGGAAGAAATGCTTCTTTCATTTCCTTCCCTCTTCAACATCGGTTGATATTAATTTTAAACCTGGCTGGCACTCCACAGTAAGGAGAGGGAAAGATCTTGTTCTTTCATCCAAAAAAGTATCAAATAGGTGTAGCTGCAATTTTAAAGCAACCCCACCAAGCCATTAAGTATCCAAAAGGACGATGGCTTTCCTGGCAGCACAGGGTTTGCCATATCAGATGCAGCAGACTACCAGATCACGAAGCTTTACTGCTTCATTCTATCCGTGACCCATATTTCATCCTGTGCTTCAGAGGAAGATGAAAGGCCTTCATAATGCATCCTAAACATTACCATATGGAAAAATCTTACAGTATTTAAAAAGGATAAGCAAATAGGGTCCTATAGAAATACTAGGACACTATAGCATTAAATTCTAAAATCCTAGTGGGACAATTATAATGTCTCTAATTTTCTGTGGTGGAGAAGTGTATTCCTGATATATTCTATAGGCAGTGGTGATTAGAACTTTTCATCACAATAAGCACAGGACAGACTGCAAAAATATCCTGATGCCCAAACCCATGAAAAATCGAATTCCTGAACTCTACTGTTTTTAATGCAGATGGGCCAGGATCAATCTGTACCTTAAAAATTGTATAATGGCAGTAACTATAAAGACTCAGAACTAGAACAGGGACCAGGGAGGCCATTAATAATAGTAATAAATGTAGTTCTGTGTGAGGAAACCATTTAGCCAAGGAATAAAAATTAAAAAAAAAAAAAATTTAGAATATGTTACGTCCTCTGTGAAATTCCCACTGCATTTGTACAACGCAGTAGCAATTAAGGAGCAATTCCCCGTCTCGGAAAAGAGGCTGCAATCCACCCTGTGTTATCAGATGTTGCCTAGGAGGTCAGGAATGCTCCAAATGGTGCTGCTTCTCCCGGGCTCTCCTTGCCGGGCGTCGGGAGCCGCTCTCTGCCTCGCAGCCGCGGGGTAGGGACTGCCCGAGCATCCCTTGCTCCAGGACGGACAGGGAAAGTCCACGACTCTGCCAGGCTGCGCAGGAAGAGCAGGAGGAATAAAAGCAGGGCCCCTCTTGCAGGAGTGCACACCATGGCGTTATCTGCAGCATCATAGCTTTCCCTGGAGAAACGGTCTGTGTGGGAATGGGGGACACGCAGCTGGCACAGGGCCCCTCCTCTAGGCTTCAATGGCATGAGTCCTGCCTCACTGAGCACTGATGAGAGCCAGTAACCTTCCAGTCTCCCTCCTTCCCATGTACCGCCAGCTGCCACAGGTCTGCAGGCATACAGCTGCATTTTGAACAAATACACCAGACGTCTCCTTTCCTGGTACTATTTTTTCTAGGGGAACTCTGGAGAGCAAACTGCCCATTTTGCTCCTCGGTTGCACAGCTTCAATGCCCGAATCTTCCCCTCCTCAGGCAGTAAATGCAGCTATTGTTTTGCCAGTTGGTCGGGTTACTCCTTTTTTTTTTTTGGAGAGCCTCGTGTTGCTGCCAAGGTAATGCACAACGTTACACACTTCAGAAACCAGCCAGGGTTGTGTAATGCTACCCTACCACCACCAAACAACTCAGGACTGTGTCAGCCCAGGGAAAAAACAAGCCTGGAAGCTAGAGGAGAGAAGATTAAAGGAAAGCAGCAGCATGGTTTTTAATTGTGCCTTAGAATTTCTAATCTAGTTAATGGTCCTTCCAGCCTATCCTGTGTAAAGACATGAGCATGTGGCATGTACTGAAGGAGGATCAACACTGACACACTGACAGATGCGCTTATTGGCACAAGAGACTAGATTAGGTTTTGGACTGGAGTTTTTAACTTGTTAGCTAGCCAGCAACAACTTGCTTTTTTGGAGGGGAAGGGAGGGATCAAACAATTGCTGCAGAGGGATATTAGTTCCCTGGCACTTCATCTTCTTCCATTACAGAGTCTCTGCTTGAACGTGAGACAATGCTGCCATTCCTTCCCCCTGACTCACTGGCAATTCTTTATCCATCTCTGGTTTGCTGCTTTGGAGATTTTTTTGGCTGGAATTTGATCACCCCTGCCTGCCCTTTTATTCTCTCTCCATATTTTTCAACACTTCTGTCTCCTTCATCACATCCCAAAGCTGTGCTGTGTAGTGAAAGCCTGTAAGTTAACCAGAAATTCAATACAGTCACCTCAGTATCATGCAATTTTGCTTGCCCATTTGAGGAAGATGAGGAGCAAGTTCTTTGTACTGCAGGCACACCGGCAGGCGTGGCAAAGAGCACAGCACAGAAGGTGGAAAGTGGCTACCTGCTGAGAGGGATGTAGCTAATGTTTAACAGCACACGTATGAAAGCTAGCTCTGTTCACATTCCTCGGGAGAGCTGTCCCACAGGTTGACAGAGGGCTGTTCACAGAAGAGGGCAGGAGTAATTTAGGAGAACGAAATTCTAGCTGGTGGGAGAGGTGGGGGATTGCAAAAGTCCTTGGAGCCGGGCCACGAGGCTGGTGAGAGGTTAGAAGTGCCATGGGTACTCTTGTTCTGACGGCAGAGCGCTGCCAGAGGTGTCATGCCCTCCTGGCAGGCTCATAGCTTCTCGGAATCAGAGCAGTACCTGAGCAGCGGCCAGTGGGGTACACAAACATCTCCCATCCAGCCCATGAGTGCCCTTTGCCATCTCACCATATTCCAGCAACACAAGCAAGTGCAAGGGGGTAAAAGTTTGGGACAGTGGTGCCACTGTAACTAGACTGCACTTTTTGATAAACCTTCTGTGTTCTTTCACTCTTCCCTACTTTCCCTTTTGCTGAGTCCCACATTCCTTGTACATGGTCCTCAGCCCATGGGACCCTTGGTCCCACAGGGAGAAGTCACTGCTTGGACACCACATCACTGCTTCGAGGGTGGTGGGAGCGGGGACTGTGACTTTCATGCAGCACAGCAGAGACACCACAGCCAGGGCTGCTTGCAGAAGAGTGCTTGTGCCTGGCTGGGTCCGTGGCTCTCCTGCAGCCACCCAGACCCAAGGCCGAGCCTCTCAGGGAGGCTGTTCATGTAGCAAAGGATCAGGCTGGGACACCACCCCTGCTTGTGGCAGCGATGGCAAGGGACACGCTTCCAGAAGACAGCAGCAGTCTGAGGAGCCCTTGCAAACACCTGGCTCCAAAAGAGGCACGCTGGCTCCTGAGCCTGCACCCTCCCCATGGAAGGTGAATGCACACCACTTCCCTAGAGCAAACAAACAGGAGCACACCAGCCAACTCCCTCCTAGCCCACAGGAGTAGTGCCAGGTGAGGAAGAGAACAATTCACCCACCTACAGATGAGACTGCAGTACAAACAACCACATAGGAAAGAGGTGAGCCACTTGAAGTGGCCAGTTAAGCAGGCAATAACAACATCTGCCCTGCTTTCACGCTCCAGAGAGCCACCAGCCCTCAGCCTGGGGGACTGTGTGTCCCAGGAAGGAGCCATTGTAGCTGCTAGGAGTCTCACTATCCCCTCTGAGGCCTTAAATAGCTTGCATGCCTCCTGCACGTCCACATCGAAGAGTCTTGCTGCTTCACATGGCCAAGCTGCTCCTTCAGTGGTTTTTCAAGCACAGTGTATTTACTTTTTCATTGGGTGAGCAGAAACAACTGACCCAAAAGCTAGTGAAAAGCAGGAAGGGGCTCACCAAGTTATATGGTCCCCTTGGGCCAGCATTAGCACTGCTGCACCCAAATGTGCTCTGGCTCCATTTTCCATGGGAGGGTTCAGGGTCTCAGTCTGCCCCCAGGGCACAGCAGGCATGTCATGGAAAGCTGACCTGTGCCCACTAAAACTGCAGCCTACAGCCAGGTTTGTGCTGCAGCTTTTGCTGGCAGAACAGCACCATTGAGGTGTGTGCAGGGATGCTGCCATCCATCTTGCCAAAGCAGGATACACCTGCAGCCCCGGGAGCATTGCAGCTCCCCAAGGAAGATCAGCAGGCACTTCTCAGTCCTGTGTCCCAAATGTCATCACATGGGTTTTGCTGAGCGTGGAGGTCTGAGCAGAGAGTAGGCTGGCCCCTGGAATAGGTGGCTGGTGGTGAATCCTCTGCCCAAAATTGCAGGTGGTTGGCCCAGGGCACAAACGGCAGCAAAAGCATCGATCGATCTTTCTGCAGTGAGAACAGAGGGATGCCAGCTCTCAACCTGACCTGCAGTTCTGAACCATGGCTTCACCTCCCTGTTCAGAGGCAGGACAACCTGTCCTCAGTCACAGCCCTGCTCGAATCCATGCCCTTCAGATCCAAAACAAACAACAACCAGTTCCTGGTAGGGCTGAGGAGCAAACAGCACGGCCATCAGCAAGAGCCAGGTGGGAGCTTCTGGCTCTAAGCCTGAGAGAGCTGGGGAGGAGGAGAAAGCAGCACCGTGATGAGAACATCGCTCTCCAGAGAAGGGGTGCAGCAGGGGTGGCAGAGAGTGCACAAGTGAGTTCATAACTGCCAGTCAGGGAACCAGATCTGCACTTAGGAGATGTTTCTTGTGCCAGCTATAGCTCTGCACCTACAGCATCAGCAGCATGACAGCTGGAGCAGTAGGCTGCCACTTTCTCCTGGTGACCCAGGGTGTTAACCCATCAGTACACTTGCACTCACACACATGTAAAAGCCCCAGGCCATCTGCTCTTCTTCAGACTGCAAAATTATGTCGTTTGAAAAGCGCCAAAATGCTGATTCCTCCCTCAGCAGGGACACAGTTCTCCAGAAATACAAAAGCATGAGGCCATGGGGGAAAAAGGATATACTGGACAGTAGAACACTGTAACCATCTATCAATGCCATGTGGGATGCTGCTGAAAGAATTTTGGAACAACTGTGAGACTTTTTGGATGCTCAAACATTGAATGAGTCAAAAAATCATCTGTGTCCTACAGAGAAACATTTTAGAAAACAAAGCAATTGGCTTCTAGCAACATGATGTAACCTTGGTTTTTTCCTCCCCTTATTGTAAGTGCATCTCTGGGTGTTTGCTTTTAAAGCTGTATCCATTAATAATGTGCCTCTATATTTATTTAGAGATATGTCAAAGAAGGAGCGCTTATCCGTAGCTCCAGGCAACCCAACAATTTTAATACATAAACAGCTACATAAATGAGTCTAATAATCGTCCAACAAAAGCTTCAGCAACAAAAAAACCCATAAGCACACCGTCTCTGCTCAGGATGCTAAAAATTCGGCATCCACTTCACCAGCCAAGGAGAACAAATAAGCTTTCCAAGGGAACCAGCTCGGGTTATTACAGATCAAAAGGAGGAACAAGTTGCTTGCCTTTCCTTAACTTAAAAAAAAAAACAACCCACAAATGGAAAAACATGGGCCAGTTTTTCAAGCAAGCTCGGCACACTGCCTGCCTAAATTACACTTACATGCAAGTGCATGCAAACGTGTTGTTTCCCTGGTCATATGCCTGAACTGCATCCACATTTTCCTCAAATGCCTTCTGGAACGTGACAGGACATGCATGAGCAACCTCCCCAACCCTTCAGAAACCAGATCATGAGCATGCTGGTGGGAACAGAGGAAACACCTGCATTTCCCCACAGCATAAATGCAGCCAAAATAATGATGAGTCTGAAAGAAGCCCGACTGAAGGCAAAGGTCGGGTTGTAGAACAGAGGGGACTCGGCTTAGTGCTTGGCAGGAGTAAACCTTATCCCCTCGTACTTTTAAATGTATTTTACTGCAGGAGATGGGGAAAAAGCCAAATAAAAATAAGCAAGCATTTTCAGCTTCTGCTGCAGTTCTGTAGAGGGGTGACTAAACACTGCTAGCGTAAGCTCAGCCCCCATCTGAGCCTGCTGCTGCTGGCTGTATCCCTTCCAGAGAGATGAAGCCTGCCTGCCACTGAGGCAAAGGAGGTGCCCAGTGGGGCACAATGTGGCACCCCTGTGTTACAGGCAAGCAACTGTGCCCCTGTGCAGTGCTAGCCACTGCTTTGGGCCAAGGCCTGCTCCAGTGAAAATCCAAACAATGCACTTGCTGAAACCTTGCAGGACCTATTGTGCACATCCCCCGACATGAAATACCAACAGTGATTTTTGGCTGGCCCCATGGGACTGGGGAGGTTCTGCTTTTCCCCCAGGGAGATGCTGCTGATCTCTCAGCTGGGCATCACCCGCCCCACACACAGGACCAAGGGAAGGCACCAAAGGTACCATGGAGGCTCAGCTTCCAAACTTGCTTTTCTCTTCCTGGGTGGGAGTCACATGCAAAAAAATTGTATGAGAGGGCCACAAGAGAGAAGGGTAAGAAAACCCTCAGTAGTTCAGCTTAGACATCTGGGGTTTTTAATCCTCCTCCCTCTGTCTGTCTGATGCCCAAAGGAAAAAATAAAGTGCTTGGACGGGCCAGTTTGGTGTAAGTCCCTGTCCCTCCCTTCCTGCTCCCCCTCACTGCAGCACAAGAGGAAAAACACTTGAAAGGCTAGGGGGCGGCCTCAAGGATGTCTGCTTTGCCTCCACTCATGCCACTCTTCCTTTTGTATCTTGTCTAACATCCAAAGAGGAAAAAGGCAGGACCATCTCCTGCACCCAGGTGCCTTTCTCACACACACACAGAAGAGCACATTCCCATTCAAAACATGACTGCAGTGCATTGAACTTGTCCCTGAATGTAACCCTTCTGGCTTGAACAGCCCCGCTGGCTCCTGCCTTGGGCAAGGTTTCAGTTTCCCTGTGGCTTGATGACGTGATTTGGGCAGGATTTATGAGGCTTACAAAAAAACAATTAAATCTAAGGGGCAATGAAGGGGATTTTTTTTTTTCCCCTCCCTTTTTATTGCTTGCTTCTAGGACTAAGGCAAAAGTTGAATTGGCAGAAGTCTGCCGTGTTGGCTGGAGCCTGAATTTCTAGCCAAAGATGTTTTCTCCATGTCTAGTTAAATTAATTTCCTTGAGTTTTCCAAACATTTTCTGTGCTCTAAGTGACTGAGAAGCCATTGACATTTCAGTTGAGGAGCAATCAAAATACAGGACCTGAAGGGCCAAAGCCATCTCTGCTGTAACTGCTGTGACTGGCACTGCAGCTGCCACCACTGAGGGAAACAGCTAAGATGGACATCCTGGAAGATAAAGCAGGTAGGGAGGAGAAGCCAGGTTGGGACTGAAATATCCCCTCTGCTTCCAGCAGAAGAAGAGCCATCCCTTAGGGAAGAAACCCAGTCAGGTCCCTGTCTGACCCTGAAGGCTTGAAGACTGGATGTACCCAAATCCAACAGAAAAGAGCATGACCTCCATTGGAAACCACATATGCTGGAAAACTAAAAGCCTGTGTCCCAGCTTTGTGCTTTGAGTCCTGTTCAATAAATAATAACAGAGTATGCTGGAACTGTGTCAGCTGTGTCATTTCAGGTGAGGAAGGCTTGTGTTTTCTAGGTACCAGCTCTGTAAATCCCCAAGGAGCAAGGTGCCAGGGCAAGCAAGGGTCACACGGTGCTCAGTGAGGCACGTGCGCACCCACAGCCACGTGTGCCTAGGCAAATGCATTTCTCTCTCCTGCAGAAACTAAACTTCAGATCTTGTGGGCTGATTTTCTTAATCCAAAAGCAAAGGTCAAACAGAAAGTACGTGACTGTGGTTTATTTATGGAGAACTTTAGCCATCAGACTTTCCAAAAGCATCAGCAAATTCTGCACATCCACATTTAAACTCCTCAGAGAGGTGTTGTGCCCTGCCCTTCCAAAGGCCCTCCTGCTCAGGTGCGGGGCTGGCAGTGTCAGGAGTCTGGCACAGCACCAGACAGCCTGGCACAGCCCACAGCAGGGCCACGTCCGCCAGGAGAGGGTACATGGTGAACTCAGACATTGTGCATCCTCTGAGGATGTCAGCTCACTTAAATTATTTACTTATTTCTTATTACATTGCTGAAAAGGAGAGTGAGAAAAAAAACCCTCCCAACTTGCCTGAAGAGGAAATGAATGGGAACACTTTGAGATTTCTCATCCCTCCAAAAAGCCTCTTGGTGAGCATGGCCGCCGCAGCTGCCCCCTCGCCACCAGCCCTGCCGCCATCCCGAGAGGCCTTGCACCGCCTCAATCCCGATACCAACAAGGAAGTACAGGCACTTAACCGCACAGCCAGTTTCTTTTCTGAGCCTTTGGGTTGCCTCAGAAGTTTTTTAAACAAGACGCTTTCCTGTTTTTGAAACCTGTGCATCCGTATGGTTTGCAGGTTACTCAAATAACCTTATCACTTGGAGCAACGCTGGCATGAATTTCAAAACTGCTTACTGCGGTGCTCCCCTCCCCTCTCCACACATATCTATTTACTCATAGGGAGCCTTATTTACAGTATCTTCCTGCCAACTGCTGACACAGAAGAAAAAACAGCCCTGGGTTACACATTAAGCTTTATCGTTGAAGTACTCATGCCAGACGGTGTCCAAACAGAGTTAACTGACTGACCTTAGCTCAGGGTAAGCCACACAAGGGGGAAATTTCTATCGCAATCTGCTTGCACGGGCAGAGCTCGTTTCGCACCACCAGCTTTTTCATCTCCTCCCCCCCTTCATCTGGGCTGAAAAGGCTTTTCAAAGAAAACATGGTTTTGTTTTCAGAAAGCCAAGGAGAGCTGGTTCCTTGTAAGTTCATTAAGGGAGGAATTACCAGAAGAAGGCGTTTGCAGGTAAACATTAAGGCATGGAGAGGGCTGCCTGTACAACAAATCCTGATCTAAAATCCATACAGCCTGCAAGTCAAATCCAATTCTTCTGTCAAAAATGGGAAAACGAAGAGGACTGCCATGCAAGAATATGCTGTCCAGAGGGTCTGGAAAATCCAGAAATCAGCTTCACTATGCCTGTTTTGCACAGCAGCTTTGGAAAGATCTGCCAAACATAACAGTTTCATTTGACAGTCATCTTTTGGCTTAAATTCTGAGCTGGCGGGTGGCCATCTCCCATTGCACAATAAATGCCTGCAAAATTAATCACAAACTCCCTGCCTGGAACTTGCAGTGCTGCTCTCCTGAGGGGTACCTGCAGCCTGCTCCAAAACCCTGCCAGTACCTCAGACCCTGTGTTCTTTAATGACCAGGCCAGCAAGGGAGGACAAACCATCACAAAAACAATCCATGAACTTTATTCTTCCACTCCCACTTCTGCAATCTGCTGGCCGAGCCATTTACCTCTGTGTATACTTTATGACAGCCACACCACAGCCAGGCACAAAGGCGCTTATCTCGACCTCACACTTCACATCCTTTCTTCTCACAGCTAACGCTTGGCTGGTGAAGAAAGTTGTATGACCCGTCCTGGGGGAAAGAAGAACCAAGAGGTGCTCTCAGATTAACCTGTCCTGATCCTCTCTCTCCAGTAAATTCTCTACCACCAATTCGACAGGGGTGCGGTAAGGTCCCCGTGCTGCAACACTGTCTGAATGTGTGGGTTTTGTCAGCAGGGACTCATGGGAAGGCAGGCAGAGTGGGTTTGTTGTTTGTGAGAAGTGCTGGCTGGCCAGCCCTGCCACGGGAGTGTCAGGCATGGGGCATGGCTGGGGGACATCACTGCACTAGCTCCCTGGATAAACCACACCCCACTTTACTGCTCCCATGTCCCCTTCTGTAAAATGACTTTCTTCTACCAAGCAAAGTGCCCTGCACTGGGGAGGGAAAGCCTCTGCTCTCCATTTCCTATCCTCAGCATGCAGTGCTAGCACTCGGGGGATGCCTTTCCCCGCAGTCCCTGTCCCACCACAGGGGTGCAGCCCTCGCTCTGACAACCTCGTTAATGGCTTTGCACCTGGTTTGCAACAGAGGCCTCTCCCTCTATGTACTCACCAGAGCTCTCAGGCTCAGAGAGCCCCCAGACGCTCCGAGCACACCTGGCTCTTGCCCACATTGCACCGGGCAGCCACTGTCACACTCCCAAGCCCGGGCTTTCCAGCAAGGATGCGGCCATCAAATCCAGGGTGCCACCTCTTTTCCCTGCAACTCTAATTACATTGCTCATTTGAAAAAACAAGTGAATTGCATTCCTGCTATGTTAATTAGTTCCCTCTATGTACTGTTCTTCTTCCAATAGACTAAATTGAATTGAGCATCCAAACACCTCAGGAAAAGAAAAACAAAACAAAACAAAACAAAAAACCCAACAAAACAAAAACACAAACAAAAACACAAATAAAATTTAAAAAACAAACAAAAACAAACAAACAAACAAACAAAAAACCAAGCAGGATTTAAACAGCCCCAGAAGGGAGCAAGAATGTATTTCCTAACATATCTAATAACAAAACATAAAGGTATAAAACAAATGTGATTAAAACCAGAGAAGCAAGCAACACACATTTTATTGCTATGTTTTCACTTTTTATTTCTTTTTAACAAGGATAAAAAATAACTTGTGCAACCTCCGCCAGGAAGTGAGTGGATCTTTGAACTCTGCCATCTGGCTAGTGGAATCTGTGTTTTTGTTGCCTCAGGTTACAGGTTAATCCTGCCAGTTTTTATTATTTGTAGAAGTAGTTGGCCTCTCGGAAGCTTTTATGGTCTCTGTCACAGAGAAGATTGCTGCTGAGCAAAATACACACACAAAATACTGGGGTCAGTGTGATGAGGACATTGAGCAGGAAGGGAGAGAGGAAAAAAAAAAAAAAAAAAGGCAGTTCTGGCTAATCTAAAAGTATCCTTTTTATTACTAGAGAAGACGTTGCAACATGTGCTCGCGTATTTGCCTCACACTGCAAGTCAGCGCACACAGGAAGGCTGAGCCTCCCTGCTCATGGTGGAAGTCAAGCCTGAGCATGCCCAGCAGCTGGGGAGACCCATGTGATGACAACAGCATCCAGCTCCATCTGGGCTCCCAGCCCCCCCGGGCACTTTTCCATCTAGCCTTGCAAGCAGCTGGATCAATTTACTCTAGCCTACGGTGCACTGCACAGGCACAGACTGAAATTATTACTCATGGAAATCCCCTCTGTCTCAGTGCTTTGAACAAGGAATCAGGTAGCTTTCAACCTCCTGACAATTAATAGCCTTTGGTCGAGGGATAACAGTGCAAAAACGCTGGAAGGGATGGGTTTCAAAACAGCTTGCTTAGTTTCTAGTAAATTAAAGGGAGTGGGCGGCTGAGGTACACAGTAATATTATCCAGCCCAGTGTGGTCTTCACTGACGTCAGCAGGACATTTTTTCCCCTTCTCTTTCCCTCTGCCTGCCTCCGGAAAAGAGACACATGGAGGCTAACGCTGTGACAGAAGCATGGCTCATATACCCGGAGAACCTCTAGCTTTCCATCAACAAAGCCAGAGCGCAGATGCTACTATGTTGCAAATGAGCAGCATCAAAATATATGCAAGTCATTTCAGAGGAGGAAAATAGCTGTTGGAAACAGAAATCATGAGGACTTGCGCTATGTATTTCTCTTCATGTTGCATGATTAACTGTTCTGACTAAGACAACGCTCTTCCGGTGGCTAAGAACACATCCTCCTCTCAGATTTGGCTTGAAATAGCGCATTTGACTGTGACCCCTCCCCACAACTGCTGTGCCCATCCCAGCAGAGCTCTGTGGTGTTTGCAACTGTGTTTTCTCAGTCTCACTGAACACATCATTTTCTCTGAGGCCCCTGTACTGTAGGCATTATACAACAGCTGCCAGCTTTGCATTGAAAATATGCCAATAAGTTCAGCAGAAAAATTCCACGATGCTTTCAGCAAATGTGATTTCTGTGTACCATCATGCACTTGCAGTCTTTTCATGCACTGCTATTTGCATATGGAATAAAAGGTGGTTGGACAGCAAATAAAAATAGGTACAACACTGAGATGCTGCAGGTAGGAAAAATGGACCTACTCTAGGCTCGTAAACATAACGTTCCAGGTGAAACATAACACTACACTGCCCATATTTACTGTGTCAAAAATGTGAACACAGAAAGTGTCCAGGCCAGGACTTTTTTATGGTTGCAAAAGACAAAGGGGACTTCTTTTATAACAAAAATGTGTACTGAAGCTGCTGTGCCAGGTTCTGACTCAACACAGACACATGCATACTGCTCAAAGTGGAAGATTTTTCCAGTAATTGAGTGGACTGAATGAGCTCATCTTGACCCACTGAGCAAGTTTTCTTAGTATTCATTTTGAGCAAGAGAACAGCTTTGATCAGTGTTTGCACTCATTTGACTTTTCCCCTGTTCCCAAACTTTTGTTCCTTTCATGAAACACCCGTTCCATTCGGCTCCTCTTGGTGAAAGGAGCAATTTTTTCCTAAGTGTGGCCACAGGACTTAAGTAAATATCACTGAAGCATTAAAAATCCAATGTATTAATTAAATGATACTGCAGGCATTGTCAAGTTGCATGATCACCAGAGCGAAAGTGGGAGAAGAGTACTGTCCAGGAAAGCCAAAAGACATGGTCATTTGCAGACACAGAACACTGCAGACACAGACAGTGTCTTGTGCAGGAGGCTGAGGGGGATGTGTGAAAGTGGAAGACCATGAATCACTGCAAACAAATTATGCGATCACCAACTGGCACATTCTTCTTGTCCTTCCATATCCTGATCTCCTGATGTTGTGATGGTCACCCATGCAAATTGATGGCATTCTGCCTGCTGCTCTGCAGCGCATTTTTGCTGCGTGTTATTAAGGTATGAAACTCTGCATGGTGTGAAGGTTGAGGAAAAGGTCTTGAACCAAGTCATTTTTGGCAGGAGTAGCTACAATTCCCTCAGGGCCACAGCTATAGACTGGGCTTTGCTGCACACATCTTTGTGTGCCTGTCTTTGGAGAACAAGTCAGAGATTTTCACAAGGAAGTATTGCCCGTTTGCCTTTTCTGCGAGTTGCCTGCTGAGGTCCCTTTGACAACAGAGTCTTTCAGGATTTATTTGCAACTTTCATTAGGGCATTTTGGAGAAAAAGAAGAAATTAACAGCTATCCATAATTACAACTCAGCGTGGCAGTCCCTGTGGGGTAATGGAGCTCATATCTCCAAGTTGCCACTCCTGAGTTTTAGCCACCAACCTCTGCTCCCTTCTTCCTGCAAATGGAAAGTCCCTATTGCTTTACACAGTAGGCAAAGACAATTACCCTCTGGACTTTGAAAGAAAAGGAACTTCGGTGAATATGTAACTCGGCTAAGCAGCACTTTTCATTTAAAAGAAAATGCTCTTCCATTTTCACACCCAACAGGTGCAGCCCAGGTGGTAGCCTGCTTTCCTCCAAGGTCTCACCAAAGAGTAGGAACAGCACCCTGGAGCCCACAGCTTCAGGCTCTCTGACTGAGCATTTTAACAACTCGGCTGTGGCCACAACAGCCTGCAGCACAATGTGCCCAACCACGGAAGATGAGGTTGAAAGAAAATCCACAGCTTTCTCCAGTTCTCTTTTTCAGCTATTTTTGGAGATGTAGTCAAGTCCAGGCCATGTTGATCTGCACAGCTATCTTCAGACAGCCTTTGGCCACCCTGCCAAGTGAGAGCAGAGCTTGAGCCCAGGTTTTAAGTTCCAAGCAAGGTGGCCCTGATGATGAGAAACATAGTCCAGCTTGCTCAGCTTAGACTGAGGTTGTCAATGTACACTGGTTTTGTAGCATAGGATTGGTGGCAGCTGCCAACGCATGTCACCCTGGCCACCAAACAGCCATGGGCTCGTCATGGGTCTGAGCCACTCACGCTGCAGGCAAGGCTGAAGGTGGACCAGAAGGTGTATTTGCCTGAAGGTGGAAACAAGACCACCAGACAGAGCAATGCCTCATCATCCACAGACAACTGCAAGCAAAAATGTCAACCATCCCACGAGATAGGTCCCTGGAAAATATCTTACATGATTGCTTCTCACTAGCCCTGGTGAAAAGCAGGCAAGGAAAGAGGACTGCACATCTCAGCTGGCAGGCAAAGAGTCCGTTACAGGGATGCCCCTGAACTATTATTACCACCACTCTCCTTCTTTACAAAGCCTTCAGAAATCTTTCCAAGATGATATTTTTGTGACCAGACAAAGGTCAGAGTCCCTGCTATGATAAATCAGGCCTGATTCGGAGGCAGGTTCAGCTGACAGAGTCATCTGACCAGCACAGCTGTGCACAGACCCTGAACCAGTTCCCTTCTTGTATCTCTGTCAGGCTGGGCATGAAGCTCAGACATCTGCTAGTTCCTGAATTACAGTGTGCACGCAATAACGGACATGCCCTGCTTGGGGAAGCTTGTGTTTATTATTTTCCAAGCTTTGCATCAACTACACACACAGCCAGACCGCAGCATCCGGTCACCAAATCTGCTGTGTGCAGCTGCATTGGCTGCTAAAATGAATGGTGACTTCGTAAGGCTGTGGCTTCCCTAGGAAAAAAAGAAAAAAACAAAACTAAAAGAAAAAATTTGCATTTCCCCTTTTCTGTCTTGCCAAATCCTTCCCTTCGAGAAACTATGCAAAGTCCTGCTAAGTAGCATCATACTTGTAAGGAGGGCAGCAGGCCCAGCCATATCACCCACAGCTTTGCTCATGTCCAGCAGAAACACTTGGGCATAGTTCATAGCCACCCAGTGGGGGCCAGCACATCCAAGTATTCCCTGGGGTTTGGGGGGATTGATGTCAACCCTGAGCCAGGGCAAGGACAAGTGGCCCCACTCGACTGCCCACAGCACGTCCCAGGTGTCCTGCTGAGCACCTGCACAATCGGCTCTTGCTACCGTGCCAGCACATCCCCTGCCCTGCTCCCACTCCATGCCTGCCTTCTGAGGTGCTGTTTGTGCTCCCCCATGAAAAAATGCTCCCCCACGGAGTGGCCCTGAATCATTCCCTGCACTGCCGCCTGCCCCAGCAGGAAACTGCGGCTGCCAGCCCCCCTGTGCAGAATGCTGGGGCGCCCCTCTAGACCCAAAAATGCCCAAAAATGGGGTGGGTGACAGCTGGGGTACCCCCACAGCCAGCACCAGTGTTCAGGGTGAGCTCCCAGCCTGCAGCTGTTGTCCCACAAATGAGGCTGAAATCCCCTTCTGCCATTCCCCTGCCAGCACCACTGAGCTGCACTGCTTTGACCTTTTCAGGGAAATCTGCCTGGACGTTTTGGCTCTGCCCCTCTGGCAGCCACATCAGAGGGGGAGCTGAGCCCACTGTAAAGGTCAGAGAGGCACAGCCTGCTCCTCAGGGGGCTGCTGGGCCTGCCAACTCAGCTGTTGTCTTCCCATGACTGCAGCTGCCATCACTGCTTGGAAAGGGCATGAGTGCGATCCTGTTACTATAGTCTGGAAATCGTAAGGCCATGGTCTCAGATGGGCTCTCAGAAACAGGAGAGGCAGGGTGCTCTGTGCTGGCTCCTTGTCAGGGAAAACTGAGAAGGGTCCTCACAAGAAGTTGCATTTAGTGTTGATCACTTCTCAGAGCTACTTAGTTCCTCACTCAAAGGGCCAAGCCTTGTGCTTCCCATAAGGCATTTGTGTCTGCTCGAAAAAAACAGTAAAAAGCCCCTGAGACTGAGAAATTTTAAAGACACAGCAAAAATACCCAAAGTTTCAAGCCTGTGAGCACCTCTCTGAACCATACGTAAATCGCTTCCATATTTTACAAGTTTTGAAGAGTGTGCCTGCGCTTTGTAAATCAGCAAGCCTGACCCTGAAGCCATCCAAAACTCATGATCAAAAACTTCCGAGTATTTGAGGTGTAGGTGACATCATTCTCCAAAGGGTTCCTTCATCTAAGTAAAAAAAAAAAAAAAAAAAAAAAAAATTTTGGAAGCGGAAACACAAGATCTCNAAACAGAATTTTTGAAGCGGAACAACAGAATCTCTGAAAACTTGCTTTCTCTGTCAGGAAACACGATGCATAATGGGGACACACTCAGTCCCACTGGTACACGTGAGAAGCAAACAGGCCCTATTTTCTGTACTTATGGGACTAAAATGACCTCCAGACAAATATCCCACCACCTGTGACGTCTGAGTGTTCAGAAACAAAAATATATGCTGTGGCCCCTGTGCTTTTTGTCTACCCTCCTGCATCTCCGCATTCAGCCTGGGGAGCACAGGTAGGGCATGGGAACATGGTTGAGGGGTGCTGCCACCCACACACTTCTGTAGTGCTCCTGGGTCTTTCAAGGCACCGTGGGTTTCTGCCAACACTGCTGAACTGCTACAGTTCACACATTGGTGTGCTTGGTACCAACTTCAGGGTAGCATAACATCCCAGAACGTTATATGGCCACTACCAAGAGAGCTCAGGTTTGCTCCCTTACCACAGCAACAGTCTTGAGGGCTGTTACTGTGAGATCCAGTCATGCAGTCCAATAGGAGCATAGCTGAAAGGCAAAGCACTCAGGACTAAGGATATTACATCTATGTAGCTCACATTTTAGGAGGAGTTGCATCAGACTAGCTGCAGTCTGACTCTATGAACTCAGCTGGGAAGCAGATGGGAAGATCCCAGAGAGCACTTTCCAGTTTAGTTTCTTCCACCAGAAACTCAGCCTATGTATTGCAAGGTCACCCCACAAGGTGGAAAGTTATGTGGGAGCAACAAGAATGTTTGTCCAAAGGGCATCCCCAGCCTGAACTGAGCCAGTAATGCAGGCACTTCCAGTTCATCCGTCTGCCCTGGGCACAGAAATGGAAGAGACCCAGTGTCACTGCTCACCAGATGCTAAGTGACTTGTATGAGCAACCTAGGTGGAACCAGGCAACCTCACACAAGGCACAAGCACAGAGGACACTGGCTGAGAAGGGCAAGGAGAGGAGATATGTTTAGACAAACAACGCTGCAGAGGAGGATGGATGCAGTTACAGCTCCTGCCTGTGTACACTGGTATCCAGTGGGACAGGACAAGGTTTTCTGAGCCATCCCATCTCATCCCCATTTCCATCCCCAGCCCACACTGTGCTCCTGGAGCCTGTGGTGAGAGAGGAGGAAGGTGCTCCTCAACACACATCTGAGTGAAGGCCTGGACATGGGGGTGGAGTCAGTGGGGCAGGGGCATCCAGCTCAGCCCAGCCTCCTCCGGGAAAAGGCAGTTGGGCGGGCTGGCCTGCAGCCCAGGCAGCTCCAGAAAGGATACGAAACCTCATCATTGTGAAAGCAGGAGGTGACAGTTCTTGCTAAGGCAAGGGGCTCCAGGGTGATTTCACTGCCAGCATGAGGTGCAGGTTGCTGTGTGCCACCACTCTGCAGCTCCTCAGAGCTCCCCTCTGGCACAGTGAGCCTCCAGGAGTGTTGTCCCCCATCCACCAGCTGGGGCACCTCACAGCATGGCCAAGAACAGCTCTCCTGATTTGAGATACCTACAGGACTTGTCATATTTTTGTCTTTAGAGGGAAGAACAAAGACAGGAAGATAAAGGGAAACATTTGTGACAAAAAAGAGGTGTGAAATCATGAAGGTGCCAGGTAGCACTAGTTTGGAGTTCCATGGAAAAGCAGGGCCATCTCAAACAGCCAGATGCCCGTGAAATGTTATTTTTGGACACCAGTTCAGAACTGACTTGGAAGGAAGTGTGACATTTACTGAGTCACCTCCACCACTTCCTGCAGCACCTGGTACTTACTTAAAGGGCTCTCATTTAGATACTGAGAATTTGCCCGCTGTTCAGGCTGAAAAGAACACTGTTTACTTTCATTTTTTTTTTCTGAAAAGCTCTGCTGAAATCATGATCTGTAATGCAACAGCCTTCAGTGCAGCCCCATGTGCAGTTCACACAGCACGATGAAAGAGGAACTTAAAAGTTGTCAGTCACCTGGTACTTCTTCCAGAAGGCAATCAGCAACACGTAGCTGCTTTCTCCTTGAATCCAGTAACCAACAACAAGACTTTCATTTTCCAAGCCACCCAAACTATGTTGCATCCTGAACACTGATGGAGGTTTTTGCCACTTCCTCTGACTGCACCATTAAGCTGTGGCCTCCTCAGCCTCAAACATGGGCTGAGGAGAGGCCGCACCATGAATGAAATAATTTTGAAGGACAGCTCTGAATCTCTGCCTTTATGAAGAGTCATTCAGGGCTCCCGTCCCTGCTTGTTCCTTTCAGAGCCCTCCAGGGCTGAGGATGCACAGCCTCAAAGTGCAAGCAGTTTCTGAGAAGAGGAATTGAAAAGAAAAGCTAAATCTAATTTTAAAAAACCAAACCACAAAACCAACAACCAAACAGACAAGTATTTCTTTCGTTTCATAACTAAATTATTTTTACCCATTTCTTCTGGTTTTAAGTACTCCCCTCGCTGGGTATCTAAAACTCTGATTAATTAATTGTGTATATGCATACAGCCTCTCTGTTTTGATATACAGTTTGTTAATAAGGAAAGGACAGATTTTCCACCTTGCTATTACAGAATTTACACAACATTTCGCATCCAATCCAAAAACATTTGTGGTGTTTCTTTCAAAATTGAAGCTGGACAAAGAACATTTTGTCCTTATGAAGATGAAACCTTTCGTTAAAGGCCATTACAATCACAAAGGATCAGCCACCTAAACCCAAGTGTCTTTGTTGGCGGCACATCGATTAAAACAACTACTCAAACAGGATATGACATGTGAATGTTTAGTCTATGGAAAAAAAAAAAAAAGCAAAAGAAGTATCAAATGTAGAAATGTCAAGAGTGAAAGAGGAACTGGGGTTGTTTGCTGTTAGAAATGTCTCCTCTTGCATCACACTGGCCTCTGAGCACCATGCATGCAGAAGCATAATGGAAGTTCTAGGAAAGGATGAAAAACCTCCCTTTCTTGTGAAATATACTGTTTTCCCAGAGACCATTCCAATTTAGAGTCAGACAGGAGTAAATGTGCAAAACTGTCTGAGAAGAGCTGCAAACCCATGTTGTTCTGCCCGTGCATTTGGATGTCAAGGCCCCCAGGACGCACTGTTCAGCAGCTCTGCAGCACCAGGGAGAACAGTGCTCGCCCAGCAAAGAGCAAACCCACCAGCGCAGACACTGTGCTGATGCTCTGCTTGCTCCATTGCTTTGGGCAGACTCTAAGGGGATAGTTCATTTATTTTCAATCTCTCCTTGGTTTCTCTAGTCTGGGATATCGACCAAAAGGCACAGAAAAATGTCGTGTGGACAATAAACTGCCTATTTGAAAGAATTAACATTGTTGCATTAAGCCTCCAGGGCCTGGGAGGTTTCACACAGGTACACAACTGGATATTCAGCTCTGAAAAATGAGGCTGGACAGAGGAAAACAAAATTATGCTCTCTCCAGCTGGACATATTTTATAGCCTTTCAGTCTGCCACATTAAATGGAAGAGAGGAAAGACCAGTTGAGACGTGCACCCAAGCTGAGATCTTCTGATCATTCCTCTTTTTTCCCTCTTTCTAGTCATATACCTGGAGACTTTGAAAACTAGGTGCAGGCTGGGGCTGGTTATGAACAAAAACAAGGAGAGAGCTGTTGTGGACATCTGTGCTTGCTTTCTTGTGGGACTTGTCAGAAGAAGAGGCAGGCTGCATTTTTACTGCAAGGGGAGATTAATCATCTAGGAGATGTAAACACAAGAGACAAGAAATAGCGTCTGTTGAGACACTTCCAGCTATATTGTGCCCCTTGCCCAGCATGTTCCTGGCCTCGCGGGCAGGCTCAGCACCCGGAGGTCTCCAGAGCTCTGAAACGTGGAGCTGCAAGGGAATGGCTGGGTGCCAAAGACAGGCAGCTCCCATGCCACTGCCAAGGCAGCAAGATCCTGCACACAGCCACATTCTTCATAAAATTACAGAAAATGTTAATTTATAGTAAATCCTTCCCAATTAAAGACCATAAAGCTCCACAGTTAATCAAACTGATTAAATGAATTAAACTTGTTAAGAACAGTTTTATCAAAACATTTACATTTCTGCTGAGCAGAGATTCATGTGACTTTGAGCTGCAAAGTACGCAGTTGCCATGAGAGGACTAAAAAGAGGATTAGGAACGTTAACCATGTAAAAAATCAAGTCTACTACTGCCTCTCCTAGCACTCATTTAAACAAAGGAGCTCCCTGGTCCATTAATTTCATCACCATGTCAGGTATCTCCTGCTTTCTAGAAAGAGAGGCATTTTTTACCCACAGTGGTAGGAAACACATGGGTCCAAAGGTGGGGAATTCATCCCCACCTTAAGAAACATCTCCAAGTCAAAGTGCTGCAAGAGGTCCTGGGAGAGCAGCGCCCCTCATGGTGTACCCCCATGGCACTTGTCCAGGTAAAATGATGGCTTGGGTCCAAGAGCACCTATAAAGAAACATGTCTGTAAGAGTACACAACATGCATGTATCCACAGTTGTCTGAAAGATTAAAGGAACTCAGCAGGGGATTTTTTCCTTATATATAAGTCTGCTCAGCTTCGGCACCACAGACATAGGTCCAATAAAGGCCTTAGATACCTAACTTCTTAATTTAGACACTTGTCTTCAGCGTCACCCAACCATGGAAAGGTGTACTGCTGAGAGGAACTGGATATTCCTCCAGCATCCTACATCCCTCAGAAGACAGCAGAGCAGGTTGGTGGTGATATCCCATTTACCTGTGCCACACCAGGACCCACCAGCCCCATGTCCTCCCAGAGCCTCACTTGATGGGTCTGAGCTGGGAGCAGACAGATCTTTAATGGCTGAACACAGGATGAGCTGGTATTGAGGGTTTTCTCTGAGCTTATGCAGAGAGAGGGCCACCCTCTCACAACACTCCACATCTCTTTTAGGATAAATAACATGTAGAGCTTGCTGTCTATCTGCTCACTGTGGAGCAAGTCATGATGATAGGACTTACATGGAATGCCTCACTCCTGCACAACAAACCATGGCCAGGAACAGGGTATCTAACCACAAAGCAGCAGTCATGCCTGTCACAAATGGGTAGCCCACGTGCATGTAGAAGGCAGGTTAGTGTGGGCTTTAGATCCTTCTTGCATATTTAGCCCACCACATTGATGGGTTTTCTTTGCTGCTGCAACATGCACTGCTCTCCACAGCAGGTAGTTTGAATGTAGCACTGTGTGTCTGCCCAGCACTGCATCCACAATAATGTCCTGCCAACTGAGGATTTAAACAGTCAGACTGCACAATTCCAGCTAAGAAGGCAGTGAAGTGGGAACAAGCATGTTTAGAAGATCTGCAGGTTCAGCATTTTGCAGTGAGTTCTGCTAAGGCAAAGACAAACTTGGCATTGGTATTTCATCTTCTGTGCCATATGCTTTATTCATCTGAGAGTTGTTTTCCCTGCAGGGGAGGGTGGGTTGGCAGGTAGGGAAAGAAATTCATTAAAATTACTTTGGTCGGTTCTTTGCGCTGGCCACCATCTCCATTTTGGTTTTTATTTCTCATGCCCAGAACAATCCTGAAACAAAGATATCCTCTCCTGGAGCACAATAAATCCTCTCAAAAGGAGTGCCTGAAAGGCCACACTCCTTGGATGAGCCTGTAAAGGCTACAAGTTGTAGCTAGAGTATTTTTATAAAGAGTGGTAGAAACCAAGAGACTGATAATAAAAGTAACACATGTTAAGAAACCAAATATACTTACATGTCATGCAACAACCTAGGTGTTGGCAAAGGTACCATCATTTGCAAGCCACTTGCCTGGTTTTGCAACAACAGGTTTCTCAGATGATGCCTGAACTGAGCTACCTATTCCATTTTGCACTACTTGCCAGATAAATGGCAGCCTTTTTAATGGAAAGACAGACATTTGATTATTTTAGGTTCAGGGATTCTGGCCAATTCCTTCCCAAAAGTGGCTGGGGTTGAATAGCCAAAGAAAATGTATGCATTTAAACTTAATGATGCTTAAACACTGCAAGTAACAACATAGAAATGGACAGAAGCCTGAGGGGTAGCAGAAATCTCCAAGAAAATAAAGGACTTTTCTGTTCAGAGGAACTGCCAGCAGCTCCTGGTAGTGGCCATTACAAATGTATTTCCATGTTCTACCCTTTTAAAGTATATATTATTTTCAGTTCAAAAGCAGTCTACATTCATTCTTGAAGTCCCGTGATGTTTCTGCACCTAATGGTTTCCAGGTCTGTCCATAGGCTGTAGCAAGTTTTTGTTTATCCATGTAAGACAAAGCTTTGAAGGATTCAGACCACAAAAGCAAAAATCAAATAACTCATGAGCCACAGGCAAACAGGGTGGGACATTTGGTTCCCATGGCTTTGGAGAAGCTTCCAGTTCAGTGCCAGTTTGCCACAATGATACTGGGTAACTACACAGACAAAGCCCTTTGCCTCTCTCCTTTCCTTGATTATGAGGTTAGGTACAAATCCCTCCATATTTCCACCTCTAATGCCCACAGGGAAGAAATAGTCAAAAAGGATTCTTAAGAAAGACGAAAACTGCACAGACATCCTAGTAAATGCTCTTCAGGTAGTGCATGTTTCACAGGTTGGGCTTAGGTGTAATTTACAGATTAGGTTAAAATTGTGTCCTTTCATATTCTAATCCACATTGAATATAAAAATGAAGTGTCTCCTGCACATACAAAGTGCATATACCATGCCAAAGCTTTTACGTGTCCAATCAGCTCTTAAAACCTCTGCCTGATTTTCAGCAGAATACATTAGTGCTGAGAATAACCAAGGGCTAGACTTTTCCAGAAGGACCTTGCTCAACATTTTAACACCCCTCCCTTTCCATATATCCAAACTGTCAGCCTGCCCAGACCCCAGGAAAGGCCCAGTGTGACTGTGAATGGAGAGGAATTGTTTCCCAAACTGGAGACTTATGAACCTGTAAAGCATTTATTTATGTTAAAGGATTGTTTTGGATCTAGTAATGAGGAGGAGTGTGTGAGGTTTGTTTTCTAGTTATGATCTCACAAAAAAAATGTTTCTGAAAGGGGGGATTGGGAAGGAAAACAGCATCTAACAGCTCCTGCCAGGATATGGGCAATGCAAGGAAACATTTGGAAAAATAATCCATAGCAGTTGCTGAAAGGGCTTAACAAATGGAAAAGAAGAAATATCCAACTAAATGCTTGTTTATAAAATAAGAGGGCCTCATTTGGACCTGTAGAGAGGTGAAGGTCATTGTGTCATTGAGCAGAAGGGAGATGGCGTTTCTCTGCAGTGTGCTGCTGTGTCTGAGCCATCCTCTAAAGAAAGAAAGCAACTGCAGGCACTCATATGTCAAAGAGATGTTGGCATATTGGAAAGAATTCAACAATGAACAACAATCAAATAACTAAAGGGAAGATTAAATAACTAAATAGTACAGTTTGGATAAGTAAATCCCTAAGAGGAAGATAAAATCATTTGAAGGTGTCAACATCAAGGAGAGAGTGTTTTTTACAGAGCTCTATATGAAGTGTAACAAGAAAGGAAAATAGGTCTTCCTGCAGAAAGGAAAAATGCAGACTGGAAGTTTGAGCTCCTAACCCCCGGCCAGTGAACTTTGCAGCCCTCTCAACCCCCTATCAAAACCTCAGTTGGTCTAGAGGTTGCCAAGTGAGTTCCCTGGACCACTCACAGCCACGATGGCAACACCCTTCTGTAAAGCAACCTGCCACACATGCCATGTGTGCTGCACACCAGCAGGGTCTTGTACCCCTGTGCCTTCACCTCCCGCATGGAAAGAGAAATACAAAGTGTTTCTCTCCACGTTTTCCGATCACTACAATACCATTTCTCCCCAGCGTTTGATTCAACAGCAAAGCACAAAGCACCCAGTAGGTCTGCAAAACAGCAAGTCCAGCGCCTGGAGCCTGCAAATGCCACATTACAAGCACAGGTCAGTACTTGCCTGTAGCAATTGGATAACCGGATGCGTAGTGGCAGGATTTCACACACACCCCTACATGTTTTGTGGTGGGGCCATCCACAGAGCCAGTTTCTAATTCCCCTTGTGAGTTCTGTCTGGAGTTAAAAGTTGCTTAAGTCTTCCCATTAGTGATGGCTTGCTGGAGCTCAAATACACCATGCTGGATGTCTGCCTCAGGCAGACTCTTCTGGTAATTTTAACTAAAATAATTAAACTGTCTCCTAGAATAAGATTACAAAAATGTATGTTAGCTTGCTCTGTTCAAACCAAGAGATCAAGCATGTCTGTCTTCAGAGGCTGGTACTGATACTTGGCCAGGGAACGGGGCTGTGCCTTCACAAGGGTCCTAAGTTCCCGCAGCTGTGGTCAAGTTACAAGTTATACAAAGCCTCACTCTGCATGTGCCTCATGGGGCCTTGTTTGAGTTTGGTAGATAATTTATCTGAGGATCGCATCTGTTTTGGTCTTGCTACAGGCCAGGGGCACAGGTGCTGCCTACCATCACCAATGCCAAGGGCTGCAGTCTGCTGTGGCCTTGAAGGTGAAGCAGGAATCCTCTCATCCTGCACAGCTGCAATTAAGCAGGACAAGGACCCTACCCCACACAACCTCAATTCCCCTGAGAACTGTCTGCCCTGGGCATTAAAAGATACAGAGTTGTTGGGAAAAAAAAATATTTACGTATGGATTTTAATCCTGTAGCTAAAAGTAACACTATCATGGCGCCTGTGCAGATGGGACTCAGACGGCAAGTGTTACATCAGTCATTTCTAACTGCTGAGTGCTTGACCCATACTTTCAGTCTATGTTGGGTTTGTGTCATTTCCTTGATTTCCACATGGCAAACTGAAACAAAAATGCAGGAATCCCATCATCTGACATCACACTGGCTACCACATGACTCATGGGCAGGGCTGGCTCTTATTCTCAGATGTTAACTCCATCATGCTTGAAAAGCAGAATAACTGGGAATACTGATAGCCCAACAACCTCTGCCAAGGGAGCAGGCAGAAATGACTCACAGCCTGTGCCAGTCGCTTTCCCATGTATTTGCTGACAACAGACAATTACTGCACAGCAGAAATCCCTGGGTTTGCTGTACCCCAGGTTCTGCAGGAGGTATTATCTGGTGAGGATGCTCCCAAATCTGACTTTTGCTCTTCCTGGTCCTTCCAGCCTGTCTTCTGCCTTGGTCCTGCTCCCATATCCACCTCCACATCTGACATCAGTTCCCCTCTTCAGGCAGAGGGCCCTCAGCCTTTGCACTGCAGTAGGGTTCCCTCCCTCCCTCAGCCAGGTCCTAACCCTAGTCAACATCAGCCTTCCTGCACGTTCACCTCAGTATCAGCAAAGGAGCACACCTGGGAGCACCTTCAGGCTCTGGTGCACAGCGCTGCAGCGACCCGTCAGCACAGAAAAACAATGTCAAAGAGCTGCTGCTTGGCACCTGCAGCAGGAGGCTGCAGTGTGCCTGCCATATCATCATCTGTGATTTAGCTGCCAGACTTGAACAAGTTTCCACTGAGCACGCATCTTCAGAGAATTCAGATTCTAACTCTTAAGAAGTTTCTGTTGAGTGGCTGAGATCTGAGGCCCTTTTTTCCCTATGGTTTCTTAGTTCAACTTACCTCTTTTTTCCCCCATGAAAAAGGTGCATTCCTGATGTCTGCCAAATTTCAAGCCTCTCCTGTAGAGGCAGAAAGTGCTAGAGTTCATCGACAGATCACTTTAAGAACATGTTTGAATATGAAGGAAAAAAAATATTTCTCTCATCTCTTTCTTGTAAGCAAGCAAAAACATTTTTTGCTGAAGCTTCCCAGATGCAGTCAGTCTGAGATATATACCCAGAACTGGTAAGTGGTAGACAAATAAAGTTTTCAGGGGTTTACAAGCAACTGAACTCTTGGTCTTATAAGAAACATTAGATAGTCTTAAAAACAGAGTCTGCATCAAAGTCATCAAGTACATGTAATTTAAACTGAGCTTCTGCTGAGTCAGGAGTAGAGATGAACAGAAAATGCATGAATTTGATGGTAAATTCCCCAAATTCATAACTGCTTTTGTACTTTCTATGAAGACCATGGTCTTGTTTCTTTTGGAAGTGCCTGTGCTCTGCCACAAGCTGCCTAGTCAGACACCGTTTGAGATCTAAATGAGCTTGATGACTGATTCTCCCCAGGACCTCCACTGGCTCTCTAGGAGCCCACTCTGGGACCTGGAGCTATATCTTTCCACTTTCCCAGCAATCACAGACCTCCAGGGAAGGCTACTCATTCTTGGGGGGGCACCACGAGGATGCAGGTGCCAAGCATGTGTTGCATTGCTCAGTGCTCAGTTGGGAGGTAGACACAGAGAGCTGCTGAGCTGGGTAGGGGAACAAGAGCCCCAGTGTTTCAGATTTATTGTGTATGTGTGGGTTATTTAGAGCCTGGAGTAATGGGCACCCTCAGCGAAGGGTGCTGCCAAACAGAGGGAAAGCTGTGCGTTGTTATTTTGGATCAGGCCAGGTGGTCATATCACTTTGAGATGATGTTATGGCATGAACTAACAAAAGCCTCAGCCCATCGGCCGGTCTGTCACTGCTGAGCATTTCCATCTCTACATCACACACGCACATGCACACACTCTCCCTGCACAGGGCCATCCCAGCAATACCCTCCATGGCACCATACCCTGCATCAGACCGCTCTTGCTCAGGAAGCATCTGTGCAGAATGTGCAATCCTCTGCCACTTCATTTTCAAAGTACAGGCAAAGCCCATTCCCCATTTGTTTATGCAGACATGAGTAGCAGGCAGGTAGCAGGTCTGCAGACAGATGGGCTCAACTTGTCCATCCTTCCTTCCTTCCTTCCTTCCTTCCTTCCTTCCTTCCTTCCTTCCTCCCAGCTTTTCCCAAGAATACCCACTGCATGCTTGCACCTGCAGTGGAGCCACAGCCCTTGCCAAAACACCCTTCCCCTTGTTTCAGGGATAGTTTCACCTGTGACCGACAAGCTGGTGCTGGTGTTTCACAGTGCTGCTCTTCAAGCCCCTCTTTCATAGCCACACCATGATTCCTGATTCTTGCCACTGGGAACCTGCTTGTTTATTAATCTTTGCTGACAGAAACAGAAAGGAATGGAGGTGGGGTGCACGGGGCAAGAGAGAAGTGTATTTTCATTTCTGTGCTTTTGATTTTGTCTGTGCAATATAGAAAAGCTGCCCTTACACCAATAGTGTGGCCACTGCTGCAGCAGCAAGGGCATGAACAAGAGGGCCCGTAAGCCCTGTAGTGCTGCATGAAGTGTAGTGGCATCACTCCATAAAGGGAACCCATGCACAAGCTTTCATGTGAATAATGAAAACTCAAGCCTCCTCACTGTTCTCCACATTCCAATCCCTCCTCTTGTTTTCTGTATAATTCCATTTTTGTCTCTCTTGCTTCTTTGCACCCCAATTTTACAGATATTGCTCCTTTGGCAAAGAGCATCCCTGTGCTGAGATGATGAATTTATAAGGCAGAGGGCTGCAAAAAATGCCTCATGAAGCCCAGCCAGCAGCCCCCAGCCCCCTTCTTCCCCTCCTCAAAGTTCACACGGTTTAGTATGCAAGCTTCCTGCTGCCTGCCCAGCCAGCTCACTATTCACAGGCAAACTGCGCTCCTCCATTTGGCTCCTGAAGAAGAATAAGTATAAAAAGCCCTGAAAGTCTTGCTGCTGAGCCAGCAGGAAACTCAAACTGCTCTGAGCATGGGAACCAAGAGAACTGCTGTGGCCAGCACAACAGGTATTGTTTGGGAGGAAATCCCGGCAGCAGAAATGACTGCTTACGCACACACAGATATATATGTATATGTTTAGTGAGGGTTTGGCAAAAGGGAGGGTTGGGGAAGTATACGAGGAGAGAAGAACACATTAGCAGCTATATCCAAGGAAGAATAAGAGAGCTGCTCAGCCAAGATAAACAAGTATTTCACTAGCCAAAGAACTGACCTGTTTGCCATGCATTTGAACCATGTGGGACCTCAAGGTAAAGTGATGTGTCTGGCCTTGGTCTCTTGACCTTGGGTTTTTGACAAGTCTTTCTGTGTCCTGGATTTTGTTCACATCATGAGTGAGCTTATAAGGCAAATGCTGTGTTTCTCCCACTTGCTGTGTTTTGATTTATGTCAGGGACCACTTTTTTATCTGGATTCCCTCTGAGTGAAAGGAAAAGAGGAGATGGACTCCAGGAGCACAACTCCTGCACTCCAACCTCTAGTGAGCATCCAGTCCCTGGGAACCAGAAGTGAGGCAGTCTGATGTAAATCCCCTGACACAGCAAGTGCTCAGCAGCAAACAGCCACCTCTGTGAATCTGTTTCCCAATGCACCACACCAGCTGCTAACCATAGGCATAGTCTATCTGCAAATATGGTAAATTTAAGTGCAAAAAGAGAAGGAAGAAGAAAAAACTTGAATTACATAACTTCTTTTTTCAGTGAATAAAAAGTGAATAAAAGCTGTGGTAAATGAGCTCGCAAATGTCACATTCACAGGCATCACAAGAAGTTTGACAAGGTTATGGTGATCTAGAAGTATTTTAATTATTATGTCTTACAATCTTTCTTGACAGAGTTCCTCCAAAGAAATAAACCTGAGAGAAACAGCTCATCCCACCTAACTCAGCACCCCTTGCAATCAGTTTAAGGAGAAGCAGCTGTGAAAAGCCCAAATAAGAGAATGTGTGGCCCCAAGTCTTTGGACAAACACCAAAAAGCAGTCTGGAAACCTGGCCGAAACAAGCCGATTCTCCAGGATCTGTAATACCAGTGGAAAATGTGGCTAAGAGCTTACCTCTGCTATTAGCAACTTTCCCATAATTGGTTTTTCCTGTGCTATCTGGGAGCTCCAGGCTACTCAGGACTTCTGCAGTGCTCCTACCCATGAAAGTCCGCTGTGGGGTCGTGGCTGAAGGAGGGCGATCTGAACTCTTACCTCCTGGGCTCCCAAAGGAAAAGTTCTCCAGAAATAAATGTATCTTAACACTCTGCTAACTGCCTTAATGACCCTGGCATGGGTGCTGAGCAGAGATGAAGGCCTAGTGAGTCAAGCAGTAGGAAAGGCAGCTGGTTGGTGCAGAGATAACCTGAGATGTTCAGAGCAGCCACATGGAGCCAAGAATGTGACCAATCCTTCGTGGCAGAAGGGACAGAGTCACGTGCATGAGATTTTAGACAGCAGCGTGAAGCTCAGAGATTCCCACTAGCACTTCTCCCCGCAACAGCCACCTGGAAGAAAACAAAGCAGTCCCCTGTGGAGCAGCAGCCCCTCAGCCCCAAGAGCTGCCCGGCTGACATGAAGAAGAGGCACTCACTTGTCTTCTCACCTGTCCTCACTCAAAGAGTACTTTGAGGAAAGGGAATTAAACTGCAATACAGCATTCCTGTGCAGCAGATGGGCTGCATTGTGGATCACTCCTGCCTGAGGGAGTGTTGTATGCACACTGCACCCACAGGTAAAGCTGCATGGATTCCCCCTGCCCTTGCACATTTTTAAATGCAGTGCTGGTCATGGGGAGCAAATGAGCAGCCCAGAGTCTCCCAAGTCTCTGCGGGATGAGCAGAGAACAGCCTGTGCCACTGCAATGGTCGCTGTGTCATCCATATCTTCCCCCAAGAAGCACAGGGCCTGAGGGTGCAGGAAGAGATAACCCACCTCGCCAGGACTCAGGAGCAGAGGGAAGGAGGTGAAGCCCTCCCAGCAGCAGGCTCTCACACACAGCCTTGGCACTGTGCCTCCCTGCCGACCAGGAAAATTGGCTGTCATTACGTAGAGCCTCATTCAGCCTCACAGGCCCATTCAGCGCAGCGCTGGGGTGGGCTGCCAGCGAGAGGGACACCCATTGACAGGCTCCTTGAGCACTGCACAGACGGTCCCTGCCCGCTGGGTGGGACATCCGTCAGTGCCTTCAGGGAGAAAGGCCCTGTGTGTTTGCCAGTGTTTGTTATGGGAGTCCAAAGAGGAGAACAAAACTGTAAAGTAAGACAATACTTCTAAGTTGAAGGGGAACATTTCTTCCCGCATTAATTATTTCCCGTGCTATTCCTGGCAGTGACCTTCACTAGGAAGGAAAAAAAAATCAGATTTGTTTTTATATCTTTTATCCAACTTCCTATACTAAAGCCTCTGGCTAGAATGGCTCACATTTATATCAGCCATCACATTATATTACGCTGTATCAGTGCTGCTACCTGTCTTGTCTTCCTCAACATTAGGGTTTGTTAGCATTAAATCTGACAATTTGCAGCTATATTTAACGACTACCTGCCTCAGTGGCAGTGTCCATAATACATGAGGATTACATTTGAGACTGCTGGCAATCTGCCCTAGACTGAAGGGAGATTTTTCTGGTTCTGTGCAGAGAAGTGTTTGTCTGTTGCAGAGCAGGCACCTCTTCTCCAGCCACTTATGATGAAATCACTTTTATGCATCACTGGTCTGTTAGTACCCACTTGCCCTATTAGAGATTCCTAGCACCATCTCTGCTCGCTGTGTGCAACTGAGCTGCATGCTGAAACCATGGCCCCGTGGGGGAAATGACCCTCATGGTTCCTCATCACTCACTGGCCCAGCTTCCTTTGCCCACAATTCAAAGGGTTGAGTAGAAACTCCACTAGAGGAGTTTCAGAGACTCATGCCCCTCCCAAAGAACTTCCCAAAGATGGCAGTGGGCTGGTTCTTGTTCTCTCATTTCATTCACACTTGGTGTCTTTCTCTGCTCTACAAACACTGTGCTTGCAAAGCATCACCTTTGGCATGAAAGATGTGCTTGCAAGCAGGTTACCTTCCAGACTTTTCATTTTTTTAAAAAACAGGCATTTGGATTGCAGCAATGGCCTGTCTCCTGCCAGAACTGAAGCTGTACCATGCCAGGAGCTGTGTGAGTGCCTAGTGAGCATCCCAGCCCTCAGCTGCTTCCAGCCTAAAAGTGAAGCAGTCTAAAGGTTGAAAGAAAAATGTCATACTAGAGGTTTTCACATAATAACATAACTGAAAGGGTTTGATCTTCATCCTACAGAATCCCAAGGAAACCTAGTGAAAATGTCGCCATCCACAGCGTCTGGACACTTCTGCCTGCCACAGAAATGCTGCTATGTGAAAGCTGAAAGACCCCTGACCTGCAGTATGAGGATGGACTAAATGCTGGCTGCTGGCCATGCTGGGGCCCTGTTCCATCTCTGAGCTGTGGCTCCTGGCATGTCGGCAGGGCCAGTGCAGAATGTACCAATCTCTTTTATATACAAAACAGCACCATGAACCTTGGTGTGAAAGCTACTAATTTAAGGCAAATTGCAGCAAGTGTGACAAGCAGCAGGAGGTAAGGAAGGCTTAAGGGTACTTCTAAAAGTGTGTTTATTTCACTGACATCCCCAGAAGAGGTCACAGTCTGGAACTGGCAGAATGTTTTCAGCAGCCATTGCTCTTTCTAGTGCAGGTCTATCTGATTTTCCATGACACAAGATCTAATCACTGGGTTTGAGGTTGTATTACAGGATTTTAGTTCAAATAAAAAAGTCCAAGAGAGACACTTTATGTATATATATATAGATATATTTTTCCCCCCCTCCCAGGTCCCCAAATAAATAAATAAATAAATAAATAAATAAACAAACATGCCACATGAAAATTTTTTTTTTCTTTAAATTTACTACTGCTTTCATTCTTTTACTGCTGCATGGAATATATTCAATGGCTTATTGTCATTCTGAAATAACAGGTATGCATTAATATCCATTGCAACACCATCTCTTCATGTTTGTAGGCTTTGTTGATAGAGGAGAGGAAGCACACAGGCCCTCCCAGGCAAGCTCTTATTCATAGGTACAAACCTTTTTTTCAGTGATGAATGAATCTTTTCAGAAATGCTAATATCAGCATTTATACAAGGGGGTCAATGTAAACAGTAACTGCTGGTTCATTATTCTTTTTGTATCCTTTGCCAATTTACAAATCTTCCGAGTTAGGGTTGAAACAGGTACCGCTTTGTTGGAAAAGACCCAAAATGCATTTAGGAACCAAAATCTACTGATGGGAATAGATGACATAACCTCAAGGAAGGGCTTTCCTGTGAACACCACCAGTGTGAGAGAGGAGGAGAGAGACTAAGAAGATAGGGATTTTGATACTGGGATCATATCTCACTGCTTGCATTTCCGCAGGAGATTTAGTACTACTTCTGAAAGCAGCAGCCAAAAATATGCTTTGATGTATCTTTCATCTAAAGCTATCTGTATTGATAAACTATTGAAGCAGTGAACCAGATAGGACTTTTTTGTTCCCACTTCTACCACAAGTTCTTGGTGTGTCCTTGGAAAAGCAATGAGAGTTTGTGTGCCTAACCCCAGCCTCTCTCAGTCAAGCAGAGGAGAGACCACTTTCCCACATGGCAGCATGGAAAAAAGTTCTGTGCATCATGAGACGGACAGGTCCCACCATACTGAATCCTCCTGAAAGAAGAGAAAACAAATTGACACTGGTCAGATTCAGGCTGCTCTAAAATTAATCATATGATTCACTGGGAAACAAATTCTTCAATTCAGAAATTACCAGTAACAGTCTTTTCTTCTGGGATTATTGCTTACACAGATGAGCCAAATAAAGGACCATTTCAAAGGTCATGATGAATTTCAGTGCAAAGCAACTGGCTTTGCTGTGATTGCAAGGGAATGTGACTTAAATTAGGCCAGCTGACTTTGTCCTGGAGAGGACTACGGTTTCTCACATTATCTGTAGCATAGCCCAGCTGTGGATGGTGACCTCTCTGGCCAAAGCCACAGGACATTCAACTTGCCCTAGGACATTCTCTGATAAAGAGAAAATAGACTGGGTGGAAATGGAGTTGTCAGAAGAAACTGTTGAGGGCAGCTATAGATTCCAGAAAAAAAAGCACTTCCTCAGATCACAGGGGATGACCATTTTTCCTACTTGCACTCTGCTCCCCAAAGTAACTGAGCACTGCTATATTGAGCTGAGAAGATGAAGGAGCAAGAAGCAATCATTTTTGGTAAGGGAACATGTGTAGTAAATAACAGCTGCAAAGGCTCCCTCATGTATTGAAGTCATTATAATTCAGTGTTTTCCTTCCCAAAATCAGGCTTTAATGGGAAGCAAGTTTCAGCCTTTCTAAAGGAGTACTCTACAATAAGCTTGTTAAGCTCGGAAAGTACTTTGGGAGCCCCTGGGATGAAAGGCGCTCTAGGAATGAAAGCTGATATTTATGATTATTGCTTGAAAGGAACAGAGAGGAACAGTAATGTAAAATATGAATGGCTGCTGGTGCTAAAAAACATATCATTGACTTGGTGCCAAAGAAGATAGTCCCAGCTCTCAAACCTGGATGACAAGGATTTAAGAGATGCAAGAACTAGAAGAGACTGCTGCAAACAACAGCAAAAGCCAAGCTGATTGCAGGGCAAATAGGTGTCTTGTGGGTTTTTCTTTTCTTCCTCCTAAATTGCAGGCCATATGATCTGATCTCTCTCATCCCAGCTCTGCCAGCCAAAACAGATGCCTGTTAACCACAATAAGTACTGCTGGTTTGTACTCATCTTAACAGAGGAACCTACAGATCCCTTTGGACATGAGGGGAGAAAAATATCCTTGGTAAGTGGTCATATGTTATGGACTGGCCTAAGTAGATTCATATCTTATCTCATTCAAAGGACTAAGAACAGAAGCACTTCAGGCTAATGTAAATTAAACTTCTCTATTTTAGAAAGCTATAAGAGAAACTAATCAGGCTAACAGGCTCTGCTCCTGCAAACACCTACCTGCATACTCTCAGCTTGTAAAATGCCTGCTATTGATTTTACACTGGGCATCTGGCCCCCTAATGTGGCACTCCACAGCTCCTAGAGATGTTTCTCTATCCAGACCTGCTATTGAGGCATCTTTATGTTAGTCTCCCACTCTTCCACTTCTCCCTGAGAAGAGCTAAAAGAAAATCCTTTGAGAGAAAGAATTCTGAATTTTCACTTCTTCAAAAACAGGCTTGAAAGTGACTATAGTGCATAAGAAATCTTCACTACAAAAACCCACAGGATCTCAGGAAGTGATTTTTTTTTTTTTTAATATAGCAGAGAATAACACAGCATGCAGCACAGCCTGAATACTAATATCATACACATTTAAATTAGATATAAGGATACTATTTTTTTAATAAGCTACTGCAATGAATTAACAAAAAAAGGCTCTGCACTCCAATTCACAGACTCCAAATGAAGACAGGATACCTTTCACAGGCATGCATCAAGCAGATGTGGGTTAGTGGGCTAGAAGAATTGGAGTGGCTCTAGGGACAGGGATTTTGCTAATGAACACCCCACCCAGGCCAGAAGTCCTCTTTGTCTCTCAGAAAAAGCCTTGCAACCTCTCTGCAGGCCAGTCTCCCACATCTCAAATGTGGCTGTGCCCCACATTAACCAGGAGAGCAGCATGACTCTGCAAGTCAGGCCAAGCAGAGCCCTGGCCTCACCTCTGACTCTGGAGAAGCACCATTTCATTGAGTCAACACTGACAGGGCTGCTTGGCACTGCAGCTGCATCACTGGCACAGTGTAAGGGAAAGAAGGTCACCTGGCTGCTAGGGCTGGGGTGTAGAGCATGCTCCTGCAAGGTCCTTTCCATCAGCCCTGCTTCCTCTTTCTGGCACAGTCTAATGCTGATGGATCTGTATTAGAAATAACACAAAGTCCTTGGCCTTTTTTTTTCCCCTTTATTTCTTTTCTCCTTCCCTTTAGCTATTTAGGCCAACTCTGGCTAATCATACTCTCTAACTTATACTCAGTCACTGCCATGGCAACCATTTCAACATGCAGTTCACAGACTGCCTCTGAAACACACACACCTTGATGCTTCAGGAGAGGCATTAGGAGAGGAGAACTATCATCTGCTACACTGACACATTTTTCTACAGTATTACCTCTGGCAGCATGAATCTCTTCTTTTAGCTCTGAATAGCTCATCACTTGTTCTGTCCCCTTTTCCTCCCACCAAAATAGGTTCTTTAAAAACTGACACAGATTTATGGAGATGAAAAAGAAATGGTGTAGGAAGGGAAATACATTTGGAAATTCCACTCTCTGGCATCTGAATTCACTCTTGTAAGAATCCTGAAAGCCTGTCCTGTTACTGCTTCACAGGAAATCTTGAGACCTGGTTATAACATGATGCTAATAAAGCCAAGGTTGTGGGTTCAATCCCTTATATGGGCCATTCACTTAGGAGTTAAACTCAATGATTCCTGTTGGTCCCTTCCAACTGTTTTGTTCTGTTCTGCCTCAGTGGAAAAGGCAAAAGCTTTGGGGGCTTGCTTTCTGGTTTTCTCAGACCCCCGGAGAGAGGCAGCAGCTCAGGCAGGAATAGGGTAGGTGCTCCTCCTTTCCCCTTTGCAAAATGGCTCCTCTTTAGAAGTGCAGCTGCTCTGCAATGTGCAAGACCAGGTCTGCCTTTGTCCAAGTATATAGAGCAAGATCTGAACAGCACTGAAAAAAGATCTACCTGGAACATGTAGGTGCATTTTTCCAACAGTCATCTCCAAGGAACTTGCTCAAGGTCTGCTGTAATTAGGTTTGCTTTTGTCTAGTCATGATGCCTGGCACCTGGGCAGCAGTGAGGTGCTACACAGGTGTCTGCCATGCTGCCTACAAACGGATCATTTATTCTGCTCACACTTAACACACTTTTCTCCCAGATGCAGTCAGAGGCTGCTGGCTGCCAGCACCACAGTATAAAAAAAATCCGTTTCAGTTTCTTTATGTAATTATAGCTGCTGTGTGGAAGAACCTGATTCCATGTCTTGAATGTTTTATGTGTTTATGCGTGTAGGTTTCAAATGTGTATATATCAAATGTAGTGTCGCATTGATCCTTATCAGGTGTAATTACACTATCCAGTCCTTTCTTCCCATCTTTTTCTGTCTTTTTATCATTGTCAGCTGGCTGCTAGCCACAAACAAGGCCTGCCCCCACCAATACCACCTACTTGACATCAATAAGAAAAATGTTTCTGCTGCTGACCAAGGGACAAGAGAAATTCAGATCGAGCAAACAAATATTGGCACACCTAAAGTAACCTGTGTGAAACATTTGATTTCACTTTAAACTCAGCCCCCCTAGCCATAGTAGAGCACCCTCAAACACAGTTCTTCAAACTGAAATGTTTCCCAGGAACAAAATCTGAGAGACAAGAGGCAGGAGTCCCTAAGGTAGGCAGATAAATCTCAGCCAGCAGGTAAATAATATACAGCAGTCACCTTTGCCCTGTTATTTTAATGCAGGCACATGCAGACACATACACTGTTTCATAAGAACTGCATATGCACTTTCCAGCAAGCATCATTTATGTATATTATCTTCCACTGAAATCAAGCCTCTGAGACTGCTGAAGTCAGGAAACGTTGTGTGTTCAGAAAGAAACATCATGTACAGTCTATCAAATCTCTGGGACTCCTTGACTGTGTATAGCATGCTTGGGGGGACCCAGATCCTCAGCTGTCTTTTCTAATTTGCAACCTAAAGTCAAGACAAAGGCTGGCAGGAGGAGAATATAGGACACAGCTGACTGCTTTTAGGCCACATACTTTAATGCTATTGCATTTCTGTAACTGTATAATAAGCATGGACAAAATTACAATACGTCTGTGAATGGGGAATACCATCCTCATGACATGCCTACACCACACACCCAACTCTTCATTGAATCAAATTTCTATAAACCACTGTCATGAATTTAGATTTTCATCATACCTCCCTTTCCCAATGTATCCAAACATGTCAGTCTCCCTTGGTCTGTAGGTAAGGATGCACTCTTACCCCCATGTGAGAGAGGGCATGAAGTGACAAGGGCTAGAAATTAAGTTGGAAGTCTTTTCTTTCTTATGTCATGCATTAGGTAACTTGCCTGACACAAGCCAGACTGGCAGCATCTAGAGCAGGAAATCAAGCCAGTGAACCAGGGCACGAGTAGCAGAGCTCAACCATCCCTCCCTCCAGCTGTTATGTGGTCCTGGGTACAGTTTTGGCCCAGGCCAACTAGTGATCTACCAAACTGTTCCCAAGCACAGTCCAGGAGTTAGCATGGCCCAGGATTGTTCCCAACAGGTAATCTGTATGTGACCAGTTTGTTTTGAAGGGCAAGACAGGTTAAACGTCTGTCACACCAGGGCCAGTGTTACTCAGCCACAAAGCAAAACACAGCTGCTGCCTGTTTATTGGCACAGATATGGCCCACACCACGCAGGCCTGTGCCTCAGGCTTCTGTCAGAGACAATGTACCTGCCTTTGCTGATCAGGACACACCTCTGAGCCAGCGGTGCCAGTCTTCTCCCCTACTTTTCTCCAGTGCAATGTCAAACTAACTTTGGCTACAGCTGCTTTAAACCGTCACATCTGATACCAAAGAGGCTGAGCAGAGCAGAGTTGATGCAGCCAGTGCCACGTCCCAGTGGGGACCTGAGCCTGTTCCCACGAGCATCTCACCCTGCTACACTCCACCCTACCAAATCCCATCAGATAAGCACCTGGGCACACACCCCCTGGTGACTTGTAGCCAGGGGGAAAGATGGTGCCATGGTTGCCTGTTTCTCCACTGGAAGGGCTTCATTTTGACTTCATGCCACAGGCAAGCAGAAAAGGTGCCTCGCTGGCTGGCATCACAATGGCAGCAGCAGCAGCAGCCCAACCCCTGGCACGTGGCCTCTGCAAGGCCCTCCTGCCCCAGCCCCAGGATGATGTGCCTTCCCGCACTGCTCCAGCCAAGGAGGGCCTCAGAGTTGACCAAGGCAGTGCCGCAGACCAGCCAAGGACTTTGATTGCCCAAACAGGCAGTGCATGAACATAGACTGGGCTCAAACCTGGGCTAAGCATTTGCTACAGACATACCCTCAGGAAGTGTAGCACAACCATGAAATGAAGCTGGATGTCCTGAGACCACCAGTCCTCCATTCCTTAGCATTGTATTCCTGTGAATATAAACCAAACCTTGCAGGGGCAGGAGAGCAGCAGCAGTCAGTGATTCTGTTTTCATTTGATAAAAATGATCAGCCTGCATAGCTGATCTCCTGCATTTTCTCTCCTGCATTTTCCTTCAGAGAAACCTGACCTCTTGGGAAGTTGCATTAGCAAGCATCTCTCATTCCTCCACCCCTGCCTGGGCAGCACAACATCTCACGGTACTGAGTTGAAGAAAGCTGTCAGTTTACAGGCAGTGCAGAAACCTGTACTGTGCACTCTTATCTCCTTTGGAATCCAGTGTTAGGCACTAACTTGCTTTCCAAAGAGATGTGAAAGAGATTAGGAAGAAAGTAAAAAGATGTTCCTTGCATTTACTTAAGAAACATTCAGGTATTCTTGTGTTCCAAGGGAGGGCACTGGCATAGGACAGAGATCAGGACTGCTCCAATTCTTATGTTCCCAAGCAGGTCAAGAGAGATTGCAGAGAAAAGCAAACATTGCAAAAACCTTTTGCAATGCAAAACTCTACAAACAATTGCAAATTGTTTGAGTTAAAGCAGAGAAATTGCTTGAATGGATTTTGAATCCTTTTCCTTCTTCCTAATAATGAGCATCTGATTTTTTGCAAGCATGGTCCTGGAATGAGAAGTCTCATAGTCTGGGGATATGTTCACACTGGGAACATTCACGTGACCTTTCAGATCACATTCCTCCTATTTATAAGAGTATTAGTCATCCACTTAGAGAGCAGAACTAATACCATGTTTGTTAAATGACTAAATGCATGCTATGAATAACCAGCAGAGGGTACTTAAAACCACAGTTACATCCAAGAGCTTACAGAGAAGCCATAGCCAGCTAATGCTTGGATGGGACACAAATAATACTATTGCACGTAAAATACATTTGAGAGACAATTTGAAGACAGTTCATTCACAGGAAGAAAGGACTAAATTAATCGCATAGATTCTTTTCCAGAGAGAGTTCACCTAGTTATTTAGACATATAGGAGAGTGGGCAAGAATGCATGACAGCTGAAGACTTAAATTTGAAAAAAGTCACAGGCAGAACTAACTGTAAGACTAAGAGAATGGATAACAACTCTGCTGGACCTTGGCCTTTGCCCCACACAGAAAACGTCAGGGTTGTTCTACTTCAAGTTTGCAACTTTGTCACTGGCAAAACACGAGGTTTAGTAGCTCTGAGTAATGCCTTGCCTGCCAACTAATATGTTGCTCAACTTAGCTTCAGGGAAAGCACAACATAAACCATGCACGTTATTAGCCCCAACATGTCTGTGAGTCCCAGCCAACACGAGTAAACTTTCTGTACCTCAGATCTTACCAGTGGCCAGCGAACTGTCACAAGCAGTATCAGTTCCTGGGTCAGGAAAAAATGGTGCTTCCCAGGTGCTGAGCACTTCCCTGCTGTGCATGCAGTAATATCAGCACTTTGGGAAGCATTTAGCAGAACGAGATAGATGTAGTCGGTATACTCAGACCCTTTTCGTAAAACCACGAGTGCACACATCTGTCAGGAGAGGATCTGGAGGAGAGGAGAGGAGAGGAAGAATGAAAGACAAAAATGTGGGTGGAACAGGAAGAAGGGAAGTACAGACAGCAGACTATGTGCCCCTCTATAAAAGAAACACAGAAGCAGTCTGGGCTGTGCGTTAACTGTGTTAACAGTTCTGAGAGCAGGGAAAATGGAAATGGGAACCGCTCTGCAAAGAATTTATGAGAGTTTTGAATTATGATGTGCAAATTATGGGCTGGAATGAAGCGAATTAAAGGACTTTGAGTTCCCACCTGCCCCTCAGTTTAGTATTGAAGTCCAACGGTGTGCTTTCAAACTGCAGAGGATGGTGTTGGGGGGACACTGGGATGCCTGGCTGCACTACACTTTGGCCAAACCTTCTGAGGGTGAGGTTGGACATTACTGGCAGGAAGTGCCCAGCTGTAGTCACCTGGCACATCAGGGAGCTGCCCCTGCCAGCACACCTCCCCAGTGTCAGCCTGCCCAGAGGGAGGCCAGCGCCACACCACAGGCAGCTGCTGAAAGGTTCAGTGAGAAGGTGGCAGCTAAAGGTGCAAACATCACTTCCTCATTGCAGCCTCCGTGGATGGCCCTGCCTGTGCAACACAGAGGATGTTTTGAAAGGCAGAGCACAGGCAGTGAATCATCATATAATCACTGCTGGTGTGTCCCAGCCTCAGTGTATCATCAAGCCTTCCTTTGGGTCAAGTAACCATTTGAGTCTGACTCACCGCCACTGCACAGGTTTCTCCTAGTGCAGGCTGGCATGGTCAGTGAACAGAGCTCATTGAATGTGCTCTCACTGTTTCACCCATGAAAAAGTGGCTGGCAAGGGAGGGCTGGCAAGCCTGGGTGCAGCTTTCCGTGCAGACCCTGGTAGCACAGAGGGTTCCCACAGGTCACGTAGTCTGTTGGGCCCTACACAAAAGTCAGGTAGCTAATTGTTAACCATGCAAGTTATCACTGTTTCCTTAAAAACTCCTCATGGGTCAAAGGGTTAGCACTTTCATGGGCTAGAACTATGTCAATAGCAAGACAAAGCTTCCAAAACACAGAATAATTGAGGCTGACAGGGACCTCAGGAGGTCATCTGGTCTGACACCCCTACAAACCCAGGCTTGAACACCCTCCTCCTAGTCCTCAGAGTCTGAGCTGCCAACACAGAGGAAGGAGAAATCCCATGCAAGCCAAGGAGCACTTGTGCAGGTGAAGCCCCACTCAGATCACACAGTTAAGAAACAAAAATGACGGGAAAATCCAGCAACATCAGGTAGTAGCAGAGGGCCACTGGAAATACAGAGTAAACTGAGGGAAAGACCAGCAAAACTAGTGTAGAAGAGAGAGAAAGCATGTTTGCTTCCTTCACTGACAAGATGGAGGCAAGAAGGGTGGTGTGGAGACACTTCTCCTTTCTCTCAGTTTGTTGCACATGGAAAGAAGCCACCTCCTGACACCATGAAGGCAAAGTAAGAGTCAAGGTTGCTGCAGCTGGAAGAGGGAGCAGAGTCCTGGCTCCACCCTGCCTGTACAGTTCTTCCTTCGCAGGCCTTGAGAAGGGTGGAGGGAAGGGGCAACCCTCATTCCTCTCTAGGCCAGATGGGAGCAGGGCTCACCAGGTCTCACCTCCACCCTGTCACTAATATCAAATAATAATAGTGTTTAGCACTTGCATAATTACCTTTGCACTCTGATATCACAGACACAGCTGAATTGGAAGTCATTAAGATCATTATAATGAGCTTCAGTGGATCCTTTCAGTCAGCGGCATTATTTAGCCAGCCCTCATTTTCGTGGTTACATCTGAATAAGCACTCTGCATTGAGGTGAGGTTTGCCGATGAGACATTTTGGCTTAAAAGCAGTCTCCTACTTGCAAAGGCAGAATAAGTGTCATTATGCACCATGTTTCACCAGACTTCAAAATGCCAAGGAAGGTAAGTCAGGTTATAGCTGACTCCACCTGCAACTTGTAAGAGCTGCAAAACTCTTCCCATGGACTGGCACGTGGGGAAGGTCTGCCATGACCCCCTAGTTATGGAAGCTACTGTTCTGGAGGCCTTCAATGCTCAGTACAAGCAGCCACTTCAACTTCTCACTGCAGGCATCAATTCAGCAAGAATTGTTACTAAAGCAGAGAGAGCAGAAGGCCAGAAACTCTGGGAGCACCTTGCATCAGGAACAGGAGTACCATGCTGACCTAATCAAGGGCTGGGCTGCTGGCCAGAGCCCAGGTGGGCGGGCACGTGGACATATGGCTGTTGCTGGACTGAGCATTGTTGGGCCAGCATTGTCCAGAGCCATCTGCAGAACCAGAGATCTGCTGGTCCTAGGTCTACTTACAGCCTCACTGAAGACTTCTTCCTTTGGCCTTTCACTAAGAAGGAATTAAGTGCCCCTTTAATTGTAGTTACTTCACTTCCATGTTTATAAATGCAAATAAAGGCACTTATTTCTCCCATTTTTGTTTGCTGTTTGTGTTTGAGCTGTGAATCCCTTGGGAATCTACAGCCTAAACATCAAGGGCTTCTAGGGTGTACCTGTCTTATTAATAACAAAAGTAATGTACTGCTTTTGTTATTGAAGTAGAAGGAAATGTAGGCATACGGAACAAACACTTGTAATGCAATTTCTTATGTTTAAAAAAAAGAACAAAAAGGTAATCGAGGGTAATACTTTGACCAAGTGCAAAAGTAAAATCACAGCAGCTGACTCAGTGTAACAGAAAGAACTTAATGGAGTTGGCAATGTTTCAGCCTGCCTTCTCGGGAACATTAACATGGGAATGTGTTAAGAGTAGCATAACATATCCAAAACACTGTCTGAATGAAAGAAAAGAGTTAGTGTTGGGCAAAAGGATAATTTTCAGCAGCAAGAAAGTTATTCCGGCAAAGTGTGAGCACAAACTTGTGTTTATTTCTTGGTGTTCTGTTATTGTCAACATTACAAATAAACCCAATCAAGGCAGATAATCTAAGCCTGCACTACTGGCCCCAAATATAGCTGAAACACTCTCCTAAAGTGTTTGTGACCAAACCGTTCAATCCATCCTCCAAAAGCAGGTTAAAACAGAAAACTTGGGCAAGAACCAAACAAGCTTCAGTGCAGTTTAGAAATACAGTTAAGACACAAAGCTGTTTCTCTACTTCCAGACAAACTGGTGGTTACAAAAAACATTGAGGAGCAATGACACTTCCTGAGCTCTGGCTGTATCTGCAGTGGAAAGGAGTTTCCCATGCCGTTTCCTTAATTAGCACAAATATGCTGACAGTGTTCTCCATGCTGAAATCAAGCCATAGGTCACTAAAAAGTTGATCTATCTACACATCCAAATTCACCACATGCTGAGCCAACATGTTTCAAAGCCGTAATCAGTACCCAGATTATAACATGGCTTTGTCATGCATCCAGCTGCTGAAACAAAGTTGGATGTCCCAATATGAAACCTATTTGTCCTGCAGTCAGCAAATCAGAAAAGTGCCAATATATACATTCAATGTTTTGCAAGTGCTAGGATTGTGTGCTGGCATTTATTGGATCATTTTGACCATTACATGAATTTATAAATATGACCAGTTGAATTAGAGAAATAACATGATCTGAAGATCAGATTCTAAGCTTGCTTAGACTGGAATGAACACAGAATAAGTCATTAGGCATCCAGTAATTTACTCTGGTTTCATCATGGAGAAATCAAGGCCACAGTTACCTCTTTACACAGCTCAATCTAAGCTTTAGTCCTTGTCAACAGCACGTGCTATAGTCCAATCGTGCAGCAAGTGAACTGAAAAGACAGCATGCCAATACAGTAAATAGTGTAGTGCCAGCCCTAGGGTAAAGTTTAGCAACCTTATGACAGGTATGGTTTAAGTGTGTGAACACGAGCCTTGTTCCTCAGACAGTTTTTGCCCTGTTGGTAATGCAGCTGGCAGGACAAACCCTAAACACAATTTATGCCTGGCCAGCTCCTGGCCAGCTCACAGCTAATTCTGAATGAAAGCTGTGATGTCTAAGCTGTTTCCTCCTGGCCAAGCAGCCCATTTTCCCTGACCAGTTCAGTAAGGTTGCTGCCTGCTGTGCAGATAGGACACTGCAGTGGGCCAGTGTGACTGTCTGACCCCTTCTCCCATTTCAGTTGTCCCTAAAGTAGTGCATCCCCAGTATGCTGCACCAGGGGCTGCTGCTCTCGGAAGACTTCTTCCAGGAATTCACCTCCGTTGTTACTGGTCTATGGCGTCATTGCCCGCATTTTCCCAGAATCACTTGGCACCGATGTGGCTGGACAGCATGGCAGGTAGCCCTGCCAGCATAGCTGCTGCTTGGAAAATCTGCCCTGTGGATGTAAGCTGAGCATCTCACTGGTTACCCGCTATAACTCTTTTAGCTGGATACAAGGTCACAGTTGTGAGTAACAAGAATGTCTCTTTGATGACATTGACATAAATTACCTGTAGTTTCTTGCCAAATAAAAAAAAAAAGAACACCAGAAAGTGATGTCCCATGAAGAACAAATTAGATCCCATTTTGTGTCCCTTCACCTGTACAGATAGGTTTGAAAGTCACTGAATTCTGAACTTCTGACTGTCACCCAGCCCAAAATTAATGAAACCAGGCTAAGTCCATAACTTTCCTCTTGAGCTCTTTTCTTTCCTGAATTTATTTTGCTACATTTATTTATTCATTTCAGTAATCGTCCTTCAGTACAACAGAGCACCTTTAAGACACAAATGCACTGTCATCTGCCACAATAAATTTTCCTTAGGCACTGTCAGTAAAAGCACATCCTCCAAATTTATCATGACTGGATGTGGCTCCTCCTGAGCTGGTGAGACCAGACGGAAAACTATGCCAAGGGCCAGCCCTGGGAGGTGGCAAGCACTCACAACTGGCCTTGGCTTCCATTTGAGGTACAGGCAGCCAAACCCTTGTAGGGGCAGCTGGACACTTCAGTGGTTACATGGGGAAAGGAGACAGATGTCCCTGCCTGCTTGCAGAAGGACAAGAAACTGACTGGAAGCAAAAGTGCTTCCTACTGCTCAGACTACACCCTGAACCCTTGTTGCTGTTAAACAGCCTTAATCTCCCAGGGAGAAGGGGAGGGATGGATTGAAAGTAAGTCTGACCTTCCTGGAAGAATGGACTTATTGATGCTGTGCTGGGCTGAAACATGAAACCACTGAAACTGTGGGCCTAGACAGAGGGAATTACCAAACCAAGCCTAGCATGATTTAATAATGCAAACTAAGTCTCACACAGCAGCTTCCTCTTCCTAACCCCACTCCTTCTCTCTGAAAGACACTTTGCATGTTTTAACCACATGGCAGCAGTGATCTAGATGCCAAGAAAGCTGCCAGTGTCCAGCTCTGCATCAGCACAAGCCAGAGGGACATAAATCAGGAAAGGTGCAGATAGTCAACTCAGTCATAAATGATTCCCCAAGGTTCTCCATTGTGCTCAAGCAGTGGCAAAACCCCCCATCCACCCAAAGATTGACACACCTTTGCCTCCCACTGACCTCAATATAAAATTCACATTTGGAGAACAGAACCCCATGATCCAGGCCTCATTTATACCAGTTTCACACTGTTATCTCCTTGGGAATACCCCATCTTTGCATAGGTGTTCCCAAGACCAAACCTGTCTCACTTAGCATCTCTGAGAACCACTAATATCTAGGTCTTTCTTCACTGAAAAGAGATCAAGCTCGACATGGCTAGAAAGCTGCTTTTCCTCTCCCCCAGTTCCCATTGAAGACATAGATTAAGGAGATCACAAACAAGAGGGCAGCTTGGAGCCTGCAGATCCTTCACTGAACACATGAACAAGCACCACACAAAGTTTCCCTGCAGTCCCACAGCTGCTGGGCCCTGACCAGGAGGTACCACCAACACAAGGCAAGTTTCCAGAGTCCTCTTTCTCTGGAGGGTTTTCACTGCACTGCCATTGCTGAGCTGCTGATTTAGAATGTCAAAGTCCTCCCTGCTGGAAATGACAGCACCACTCACAGCATACACTTCACTTGAGCTGGCATTGGTTTCTTCCTGTTTTCTAGCCTTTGCCATGACAGCTTAGAAGTTTTGGTCTATGCCTTGTTTACAAACGGCTCAAGGGAAAAAAAAACCTCAAGTTTTAGTTTGCTGATAAAAGGCTAACAGGCCTGATCTCAGTCATGAGCTGACCAGGGGACTTACTGAAGAATTAGGAAGTGCTAAACCAGAAAATGCCTAATATCAGTGACCCAAGAGGAGTCTTGCCCCATTTCTCACTTCATAGACAGCACTGTGCCCAATGAACATACCACAGCACACTACACAGAAGAAATTATCTCTATCCCAGACACTGTAAAATATTGTACTGAGTTACAAGCTGGAGCAAGGATGTGGTGCAGAAGTCCCAGACAGCCTTGGAGGCAGGATTACTCATTAATCACAAAACTCAGATGAAGTTGTGCTACTTATATTGCTATAGGGCAAGGAAGGGGGAAAGACAGATTTTTGCATTTCCAGAAGACTTGTTTTAGCAACTGATGACACATGGGGACAGGATGCTCCAAACTTCCCTTGGCTCAAGAATACAGAATCCTATTTCCCCATAAACCATTAGTTTGCTAGCCACTTAGTCAACTGCTGTTTAAAACCCTAGGCTTTAAATTCTTCTTGGCTAGTTCTTTGTATTGCCCTGCCATAAGGGCAAAGACCCTTGCTTTGGGAAACCATTTTCCCTCAAAGCTGTCTGAGCTGGCTCTGCCCTTCCCCCAGAGATTAGGTGTGTCTACACCCAGCATCTTGAATTTATGAGATCCCAAAGAAGAAAGTAGCTTACACAGGTGGAATTAGGTAGAGATAATGGAAGTAAACACCAACTTGATATTTGAGGAGTTTCTGTGCACAGTGTCATTTGTGCCTACTAGCCTACAGGTGTCCTACAAGCTAAGGATGCTTCAGCTGACTTGTTTTTTCACACCACCCTTGCATGTTCCTAAAAGCATCTCTCCTTTTGATCACATGGCAGCAGGTACTCACTTGCTTACACATACAGCAGTGTTACAAGTGACTGTGCTGAACATATGCTGCACCAGTGAGCCCTGCAATACTGTCCGCAGCTATAGGGCCACGACCCCACCCACACTGTCTCATTTTTTCTTAGTGTAACCCCAGGTTTGGCCCTACTCAATCCTTGGCCACTTTTCAGAGGGAAGCTTGCTCTTCCTCTCCTCCACCCCTCTGAGCTCAGCAATCAGGAATACAGAGGTAAAGTTCTGCTCATTTGTGCTCGAGATGAGCAAACAACCAGCCCACACTCTGTCCAGCAGCATGAATGCCAGGTTATGTGAGGACATGCCAGCAGAGCCCACATACCACTGCTGGGCTATGAGCACTTCAGATAGGACTGACTCTGCTCAGGAGACTGAAATATAAACAGCAATTTCTGGAAGGAGTGGCTCCATCCAAATACTCCCCCATCTTAGTCACAGGCTAAAATAAATAAATAAATAAATAAACAAAGCCATATAATCTCCCAGTTGGCATGCTCATAGTCATGGGACTGGTGTCAGCCCTCACCCCAAGGTAAAATACGGACCCAAAGACTGAGTTCCAGCTTCACAGTGCTCCAATGGCACAAACAGAACAGGCAACAGCCCCTAACTGGGAAGGCACAGACTTCACCCACCTGGCAGACAGCAGAACCCAGCTGTAAGCCACCTGCTCCCAGCTCCATCACGCTTACATAAGGGAAATACTGAGGGGGCCAGGACACATTAAACTCAGAAATCCTCAAGTGACCAAGTGGGTCCAAAGCAAATCCATCTCACCCAAAGCCACATCTGGGAAGCAAAACAAACAAGGGCCGCTGCACAGCAGGGACCCAAAGAGGCTGGGGAACAGGCCTAAGGAAGTAGTTTCCTCTTCCTCTGTGTTTTGGTGAATGAGAATAGCTATGCGGGGAGCCAAGAGGGCACAGTGGGGCAGAATCAGTCTAGACTTGCTCTGCTTCTTGTCCTCCCCACAGCATCTGCTGCTGGCCCCTGTCAGAGACAGGATAAAGAGGTAAGCAAACCTCGCATCCAGCACAGCACAGCCATTTGTGCTCCCCTGCCTTGTAAGTCTGGCCAAAGCTCCTGCGTGTGCATGAAAGATGATCCCAGCATTAAATATATTCCTCCTCACTGTCCAAGCTAGAAATGGCTTCTTCAGCCTACAACATCGCCAGGCTATGTTAAAACATCTAAGTATAATCAGAAATGCAGCTGGAGGTCCAAGCATGGGTGAGCAACCATGAGACTATATTTTAACAGAAACTATCCCAATGGGCTCTGAAAGCTACCTAAAGTGTATCTGCTTGTTGCTAATTATATTTACTGGTGGTGGTTGGCATTTTTTTTTTTCAAGCTGAAGATGATTCAGAAAAAGAAAAAAAAGTCCTTTATTGTTGTGGTAGCAGAAGGATGTCTCCTGAGGGTGTATGTAATGCACTACTGTCACAGCATGACAATGGAAAAACTGACTGCTGAGCCAACCAAACCCCCATAAATACCTAATGATATCTCTCTTGGCCCAGATTTTCTACAAGTCGGTGCCTGAACTGCATACAAAATGACAATCGATATGAAAGGATCTCTTTTTTCAACAGAGCCAGAATTTAAGAGCCCAGCTGAGCATTATATTCCAGTTCATACAAAGACATCCTTTTAAAGGTCTGTCACAATAACTTAAAGGTGGTGATCCAGCAAAAAAACTGCTAGGCCTCTCCTCACGATCTCCCCCACGCTCCAGCCATGAGCACAAAGAACAGTTGGCCTCAGCGAATAGACAGTGTTATTAATTACAACATGGTGACACAAACAATGAATGCCTAGGTATGTTATTGAGTCTGCATTCATGTGGGAAAATAACAGCATTTTCTGCCTTTTCTCCTTCTCCTCCTCCTGGATTGAATAGCTCTGCCACCTCGTGTACTCGGCTGGGGAGGCAGCCGTGCCAAGCACCTGGCCCAGTTACAGGTATGTGCAGAGACACAGGGAGCCCGTTGTGAGAAAACCCAGCCTTAGCAAATTTCTCTGGCCATCGTCCAGCCTCTGCACATTGGGCAAGTGACTCTCCCTAGCCGCGGTTACATCAGTCACCACCACCTCCCTCAATGTCATGGCACGGGAAGCAGCTGCCAGGGGGAGGGCAGGGGGGAAGAGAGAGAGAGAGAAAGAGAGAGAGAAGCAGTCGCTGTTTTTTGAAACAGGCTGTCCAAAAAACATTACAACACCCTTGCCGGTTTCCAGTGGGTTTGCTCAGTTCCTCCCTTCCCGTGAAGACCACACAGGCTTCGCGAGGGCGTTCCGCCCTGCCGCAGAAAGGCGGTCTCTGGGGCCCACCGCTCCCGGCAGCCGCTGCGCAACAGCGTGATTCCCCCGACTTCCTCCAGACACTCTCCCACTTTCCATCGAGGGCCAGAACCAAACTCAAAAGCTGGTATTTAGAGGGGGAAGCATAAGTATTGTCTTTTTTTTTTTTCAGAGGGAGGTTTTTCATGCACAAGGGGAAGGCAGGGCAGGAGCTCTGAGCATTTGAAGCCCCTCACATTTCCACTCACTCCTCTCACCTGCCTCTCCTCTGCCTGCTCCAGTCCCTCGCACCATGCCGGACTTGCACGCTGTGGGCACAGAGGCCACCCAAGGTAGCCCTTGGGATACCAGGACTCCCTGCCTTCCCAAGCCAGCAGCAGGTCACAGGGGCCCAGGCCAGGACTGCCAGCATCGGCGGGCTGGAGCACCACTGCTGGCATGGCCAACAGCCAGATCCCACTTTTGGCTACTGACAAGGGTAAATTTAGAATGGCATCCTCCCAGCAGTGACTGGGAATCTGGTCTTTGCAAGGGCTTGGAGCAGACCCTGGAAAAGGGATGTCACTTCAAAACAGTCATCTTGGGGCATGGTGTAAGCAAAGTCACCCTACAAAATAGAGCAAAACTGGCAAACAAAAGTATTGTTCCTGGCATGAATGTACTTGGATATTGATTCAGCTCTTAAAAAGTGAATGAAAATGAGGATGTCCTTTCTTCAAACCCTCCAGCAAATTCACTTTCACTTTTGGCAACCTGTTTTCTCACCCCTCAGCTCCTTCACCCTGACCGCAGCAGCACCTTCCTCCACCACCAAACCCTTTGTGTTGCCTCCCCTTGCTCCCTCCTCTGCTCAGCCTCTTGCCTAAGGTCCTTCTAGAGGACGAGCTGAAATTTTTACCTGACCACACTGGCAAAAGCAGGGAGACATTGCTGAAGTGCACTGGGAAGCTATCACCATGCGAGCAGCACAGCTGAGCCCAGGGACGTGAACCTGCCCCTCAGCCCTGCCTCTCCCAGGAGCCCATGCAGATTTGCAAGCTGGCCAGATCCGGGTAGCTTTTCTCCAGTCAGGGACTCTGGAAGGATTATTTGGCTGCAACATATCATATGACTTTGTTCTTAGAGTTACATTTTAACTGAGAAAGTTTAACAAGTATGACTTATGGGCTTCTAAAATTGGCAGCAGAAAAATGAGCTGAGGAAGTCATGGAAAAAAACCACAAGCGAGGCCATTCCATGTTATGCACAATTTCTGGGCTCTTTTTCCAATCTTCTGGCTTTTTTGGATGGTGGAAAATATTTTCCAGCTACACAGGCCTGGCTTCACTGAGTATGTATTTATGCCAAGTTTATAAAAAGCAGCTGCAGACATGGTTGAATGAAACGATTACACTGCTGTCTGTCTTCCAGAAGGTACTTCAGTTCACACCCTGTCCCACAGAGCAAGGCTCACTTCTCAAATCTCCATGAATTTATGTAAGGAGGGACAAAATTTGAACGGCACAATACAAACAGCTATGGCTGTGCATGCAAGTGGGCACGCACATGTGTACACACAGCTCTCTGGATAGCTACTAGCAGTTCCTAGCCACTGCTAAGGCTGGCTTTTAGCACTTCAAGTTTACCACCATTCCTCCAACCTCTCTCCACCCTACAGCCTGGTCCATGTTCCATGAACACAAAAGTGGGGAGAGGGCTTTCAGGGTCAAGACCCCAGTCTTGGTGTATTTCTGCTGCCTGCTTCATGTATACCTGTTCTCCAGCTGCTCCCACTGAAATTCAGGCTTCACCAACCTCACGTACTCTCAGGCTGCCAGGCTTTAAGCCTAGGAGGGATCGTTGTAAGCGTGCAGCCCGATCCCCTCTTCAGCACACAACGCTGAATTTTAATCAGAAACCCAGGCGGCAGAGGCATAACCTTAATTTTCAGCCATGCCTTGTCACAGTCTTGGCCCGATACACCAGTCACAAGAGGAGAGTCACAAATAATTCTTCACTCTCCTAAACAGAATGGCTCCAGGGGGTGGGGGGAGGACACAAACGGAAAGCAAATGTATATAAAAAGGTAAGGTAGGTGGTAAGCTGCAGATCATGCATTACAGATCTGTATCCTGCTGTTTTTTCAGTCGAGTATGTTAGAATAACAGTACTGAGAACGACAGTGTTACATCAGGAATATCGGTCAAGACAATATTTCCTGACAATTGTTTGAGAAGTGCTTTTCTCACAGCTAATTGCTCCCAAGAGGCTGTGTTTTCTCTGTTTTTAGAAGGAGAGTGATTAAGAAAGAAGGTTTTTAAACCTCTGCACCCTGCTGCGGGACAAAGAACTGTGGGGGAAAGAAAGGAAAAAAGAAAGAAAAGAAAAAGGCACAACAGCTGTAATGTTCTATGAAATGATTCTGTTCTGTTCTCTTGACGAGGTGGTGGGTGCAATCACCAGTTTGGCAGAGATAAATACAGGAAAAGCAAGCCATTTTTCAGGAGCCGCGGCTGCAGGAGTGCCACATTGCCATCTAGCGACAAGGGCTCTGGAAGCCGAAGCAGCGGGGCTCTGCCGGCTCCCCGAGCCTCCTGCACCGGTGCCTGCTGCCGGCCAGCACACAGCTACCTGGACATGGGACTCCCTTTCCTTCTCGAGATTTACAGCCAAGCTTGAAAACTGCAAAACTGCGTGGTCTATAAAAGACAGGTGTAGGAAGGCAAGGGGAAAAGGGAAAAATTCCACCATAAAGAAGTTTAAGACAAACTTGGCTTTGCTAGCAAAAGCTGGTGTTTACACTGAGGCCCACAGATTCTCATCTTCCATTGCTGCTGCTACTGCTGCTGCACACAAAGCTACCGCAGCTTCGTCATCTTCTGCAGTTATCATACGGATATCTGTGGCAAAATGATGGGCTGGCAGGAACAGTGAGCACTACCTTGTCCCACAGAGACAGGCCTGAATCTAGACCTGATGCCCTGTTCCCAGTCATGTTGGACCAAACACCTGCGTGCCTTGGTGCTATCTGCAGTGCCAACCCTGAAAATTTGACTCCACTATGCACCTCTGCAAAGTACCTCTGCATTTGTATTCTGAAAACAATACAAATGCTAGCCTTTCAACACTTTAAAAAAGAAAAGGCAAAGTGCTAAACCTCTTAGACAGCAAAAGGCAGGCGCTCAGTCTTCAGAAGGTGCCCAACAAAGGGCAGTGAACAAATTATTTTATATGATCTTCACACAGCAAGTTAAAAAGAAAAAAGAGCTTTGGAGTATGAGAATTCTGACATTCACTAAAAGCTGTTAAATTGAAAGATCCTGGCTACAGCAGACTTAAATTTACCCAGAAAACAAAAACACTCCCAAGTGCCTAAACGCTGCCAGAAGACACCATCATTTTGGGAAGAAATGGAAGAAGCCTTGCAGCAGACATCCAAGACTGCCCACAAAGCTCTGCTAAACGGCACATGCCCTTCCCACTGAAATAAATGACCAGTCTCACACCTCACTGAAAGGTGATTAGCAGCAGACTGTATTGGCTTTGGGGCAAAGGATGGTGTGTCTAGCTAATCATTACCTCTGTGTCTTTGGTCCCTGAGTCCTGTGAAGCTTCACAAGAGCACAGCTATACTGCATCTGCAGGCACGTCAAAAAGAATGATAATTTTTGATATTAGCAAAAAATAATGTGGTCTTCCAAGAAAAAAGGAAAATGCAGTTAAGTTCCCCCAAATGAAGGTAGTCTAGGCTGCTCCAGTGAACTACTCTTACAGCAGCATGTCTTCAAAAATCCAGTGACGGTCTCTACAGATTCTTTGGTGACTGTGTACACTATGAGGACCTACAAATACCATGAATTTGCAAAACCACTCCTGCATCAATTAATAACAAAGTTTGTGTTGTCACCCCCGAGACCCACATCACCTGCAACATTACCAGGAGCTGGGGAGGCAGAATTTGAACAGTCAGATTTTGAAAAAGGAAAGGCCATGAAGACTCCTGAGTAAGAGCCACTACTGGTTCTGTCAGAGTGCAGTCTGTTTCTTTTTTTCTTTAAAATCAGGGTGAGATCACTGTTTTTCTTGAAAATGTGTTCCCCAAGGTAGGACACATGCATCTGTGAGAAGATCTAAAGTCTAATGACAAATATTGTCAGGCGTGCTGAAGATCTTCAAGGGCAATGCAGCAGAGAAAACACTGCTCCCGACCTTGTCAGTCGGGACAAGGTCCTAACACCATCCTGGAAACAACCAAAATAAAGAGAGGGACTCCACTCAGGAGTCAATTTTTATCCCTGCTTCACATTTTATGACCAAAAGCATGGGGAGAGCACTGCCCCAGTGTCAATACATTCCATCCCAGGGGCTGCATTCCCTTTAGAAAATCAATGTAAGTTATAAGCACTTACTCCTTTCTGGAAAGCAGCTTCAATTTAGAAAAAGGAGGATAGAGCCATTCTGGCCAACAGATCTGCTCTAACCACCAAGACTTTGAGGGTCAAAAGCATGCTTTAGAAGGCTACGTTGTTTTTAAGGATGGGGTGGCTGTCCAACACAGGGCTACTTTCTGTAAAGTACCTCTATAATTTTCAACCGTTTTATCAGGTTGTCAAGCATTCAGTTTGAAATCCAGCATCTAGGATGGACACTGACTCACTGCATTGCCTTCTAGGCTGTTTCCCTTTTTTATGCCTGCTTTAATACCTATGACCCAGCTTTCCTATTTGCCTGATGGTGTCACTGAACTTCAGGCACTACGGTTTGGGCTGATTACAAAGTTTTGACAGAACAGAGTTCCTTTTAAAGTTGCTATCCAACAGCAAGCTAAATTTCTGAAAGATTGCTTCTTACATTTTCAATGCAGAAGGTACTTACAAAGTGCAGGACTGCCAGCAGAGCAATTAACCCAGTGCTTGACAGCTCATGCTACTGATTTGTGGGGGGAAGTTGTGCCTCAAATCTATTCAGTTATAGAGAGTGCCTTTAATACGTTTTTCTTTTGGTAGGTTTCACGATTTATAAGCAGATCTATGGTTGGTTGAAGTGTGATTTTTCCTGATTACACTAGTAACTAGCATTGATTAGGCAACTAGTCTAAAATTAATGTGATGTAGAAAAGAAGCAAGCTTCAGAGCTTCAAACAAAATTCAGATAAAACACCCGCCTAATTACTACCAAAACAATCATTCTATCCTAAACCTTACCTTCTCCCTTCCTGTGTCACTGTCCCAATGTCCTGCTCTTGACTGCTTAGGTTTCCATGAGGAAAGGACCATGCAGAGCAAATTATGGAATCAGGACCACAGGCTGTGAGCTTGCAGAAGCAGAAACTTCATCTTGACAGATTCTTCAGAGTGCCACACACGTCTGCTGACACAGAAGTAATAATAATAATAATTTCATGCTAAGAATTCTGCCAGTGCCAATGGCCAGTAAATAACATCCCTAAAAAGAAGTAGAAAAGGGCCCTTAGTTGTGTCAGACAACTTCTAACATACACCAAGGAACCTGATGTTAAAGCTCAAAACTTTAGATGGAGAGATAAAAACGAACGAAACATAAACCAAATAGCAACCCCTCATGGTTATGCAAATTCAGTTGAGCACATTATAGCAAACACTCCAACTAGAAGAACTCAATAAATATGGAGGCTGTAACCTAGGGTCAGATGGGGCTTCCCTCATTTATATAAGCAAAACTTCCACCTCCTTAGTGCTAGGAGTTGGCAGTCTTCCTCACGGTAACTTACAGGACCAGGCAATTATACCAGGTCAACGTTTGGTGAAAGTAGATCTTCATCAAAACCAGACTGTTCCCACCAGTAATGAAATACTGCTATTAATTGATTAGGTGTGTACTATCAATTAAACACAACAAGGGATATTTTCTCAAAAAACATGCTTGCTCAAGAATCCCTTTTCTTCATTTCTCCATTTAATTAGTCATTGCGTTATAATTCACAAATTCATGCAATAATCATTGTTATTTTAATCATCAAAGCTGAATGTACATTCCTTCTCATTAAATAATATTAAATACAACAAGAGATGCTAACCAGGTTGTTTCAGGGCTCCAGGAAATGCTCTTTTACATATATGCCAAAACAGGCAAATATTGGTTTTTTACAGCAAATTTCTTTATCTTCCAGGCTATGTTACAGGGTGCAACATGGCCAAAGTGACCTAAGGAAGGAGAAGAAGCATGGTTTCCAGACAGTATCTTTTATTAAACAACTTTCTCTAGATGCTGTCATGTATTAAGCAGACTTTGAAGAATTTCTTACTAACAAGTTGAATCTTTGGAAAAATGCTGATTGACAGCTACGAGGGTGGAAAATTTCCATTTACTTGTATAGCATACCTACACTTTACCCCCCACAAACATAGACCAGGAAGCAGAGAAAAAACACTTTTGTAGTAGTTAAGATTCGGTTTTGAGCCAGGGTGCCACTACAATGCAAACAGCTGCCTCCAAGGCATGAGAGAGACAAGGCAGGAGATGAGCTCACTTCATGTCAGCTGCAGGATCACAACGGGGTGAGTAGATTTTGTCAACTTCACCTGAAATTCAAGCAGCATTGAAAATATATCCTGTCACCAACTTATATCTTGCCTCTTTATTTTTTTAGTTGGCTCTTCTCACATGGCTCATCACAGGCAGAGTCCAACTCCAGGAAAAATCTCAAGATGCAGATTTCACTTCCACCCCTACTGCAGTTAACAAGTGTATTCCTTTCACTTCAGCCAGCAAAGCTCACCCAGAATAATGGGAATCTCTTGCATGCCTGGGAATCAGATACCGTTGCATTTTGTTGCAGAGTTTCAGTTATGCAATGCAGCTGGCTTATCTATATACCTAGTTTGTGTTGAGGGATGGACAGAAAGAGGGAAATCCTCCTAATCACGTAATCAAAACACATTTAACACACACAATTTTAAAAAGCCAAAATTCAGTATTATCAGTAGAAACACATACCACTGCTGCTCCACTGAGCCCGTCTTATACATCATACCAAACCTGTCTGAACAAAATGCTGCATTGCATCACCTCACCAGACAGGAATCTTCTAAAAATTAGGATTTTGCAGGGTGAGCTTGCACAAAATGTGTGTGCAAAACTGCCCCCTGCTGCTTAGATTAAGACCTGCTCAAGTAAATGATAGTGTGACCAAATCAGTTTTTAGCTGTAAGGGTCCAACACGCAAAGAGGCAGAACTATCTGACTTAATCTGATTTCTGCCTCCATGCACACTACAAATTTCATACATTAAAGACACTCACAACTGCCTTGCAACATTTACCATCCCAAGAGATCTGCAGGCTGCAGCGATGCTGTGCCAGCTGCAACACTCACTCCATTTAAGCAACTCTCCCACCATGGGTGAGCAGCACCAGACATCCTCTCATCCCAAAGATGGGTCAAAAACATCTCAGGGTGCAAGGGAAATGACGTCATTGTGAGTTAGCACTGCAGGACATCTGTCTGTCAACCTGTTAAAGACAGACCTGACCTTTACGAAAAAGGAACAGGAACTGTAGGCCTGGAGTCAAAAGCTTATAGCTCAGAGGCCTTTAAGAGTTAAGGCCTATTAAGTTACAAGAATGTTTGGAAAACAGCGTAGTGAGCTCATCAAAAGATGTCCAGTAAATATTCTTTAAAACTAGCCCCTACTGCAGGGAAAGATGAGAGAACCTAGATTTTCTTTTCAAGAACACATGGAAACCATTGTACTTTGAAAAAGCTGCCCATTACCTAGTGCCAGTATGTTGGACAGTTTGGTACAAAAAGTAACACAGAAGGGCCAGTTGTTTTCTATGGCTTCACGCACACATTCATACACCGGATGTGGCAAATTCTACCCTGTAAGAACAGCATTAGACATCCACATCTTGTTTGGGAAGTTCGAGTTTGGCACAAATGCAGAAAACAAGTACTGTTACCCACATCAGTTCAGTTTCCGGAGCGCCTGTGATGAAAGCTAGCCCAGTCCTCATGAATTAAACACAAGTTTCAGCTCTTTGCACAGGCTTTTGGGCAGTGCACAAAGAATACTGTAAGCTATGCTGGTCAGTGTAAACACACTAACTAAAAACCAAACCAAAACATGGGTACAACAGAAGCATTGCAGAATTTTTTTTCTTTTCACATCAGTCCTTTTCATAGCCATACATTTAAAAACACAGAAGCACGGGTGTGCAGCACAACATGCCTTTGAAACAATCGCTAAAAGCACTTAGAGACCACTTCAAAGATTCCCTTGATGTTTGACTCATGTTAACTGTAACACAACAGTCATGTAGGGCCACTGTTCAGCCTAAGGGACATTAAACACATCATCAACAGATGTACAAATGAAACTTTAGAAAGATTCTTCTGAGTGTATAAATAGCTGGAACTTTTCTTTGATGATGGCTGGCTGGCCTCCTACACAGCAGGGCTGGGACTTCTCCATTTTTCATGTTAAGGGCAACAATAATATTGTGTCAACCCCCCAGGGGAAGGGAATTAGTGCCAGATGATTCAGTGTGTGCCTGATCACTCTAGGTTTGGATTTGATTCCATTATCTAGAAAACTTAATGGTGAGACATCAAAGGTAGTCCTGCATGATAATGAAAGTAGCTGGGTGGGGTTTTTTCTAGAAAAGCTGCCTGAGAAGCTTGTAACCGATGACAGACTTCCCAACATAAAACTAACAGACCTCTCATTTTCTTTATAAGAAGTCCCATTTAGTGCTGAAAACAAGTGCCTTGCTCTTGAAAAAGCACAGAAGGAAAGATGGTTCTTTGTGGGAGAAGGATTAGTAGTTTAACCTGCAATAAAATAAAGTTACAGATCTTACTCTCCAGCAGCTGTGAGCTCCACAGCAGCAAATCCACTGGAATTGTGGATTATTTCCACACTTCTTTCATTTGCACAGGTGAAAAGAAATGTTCAGCACTACACACAGCTAATGCAATGGCATTACTACTGCTGATGCAGAAACATCCATCATTACCACCACGTTTCTGATGACCTGCACTTTGCTTGTGTCTGAAAGCTGTGTCTTTGCTTGTCTCTGAAATATCTGTGGACTGTGTGTGCTTAGCTATACCACTGTCAGCCTGCCACTCTCGGAGCAACAGCAGATTTGCATTCTAGACAGTATCTTCCAAGTCTTCACAACTGTACAGTAGTAGCTTCACTGGGAGATTTGGGGAGAAAAAAAATTCAAGTCTTGTTAAAAGGATTCAGCACTCCACCCTGTTAGTCCAAGGCACTCAAAACATGTATCAGAGCTTACTGTAGCATACTAACCAGGTACTTCTGGGTCATCAGATATGAGAATAAATTTGCATTTAAGGCTACATTTAAACCTATGCTATCTTAAATTTTGTTGACATTTAACTTTGCAGGCTCAAGAAAATGGAAAATGTTAGAGCAACATATGTCTGTGATGCTTATACAGCAAATACCATTTAGAGATATAATCAGACTGTCACCAAGCCTTCCATCAAAATCAGAACTGACACCCAGGTTTGCTGAACCACAGTTCAGGAGAGCTTTGCTGTAAGCTAAAATGTGAATTCAAATTGTAACCATTATGCCAAAGAGTGTGTAAAATTGCTCAGGTTTGAGAGAAGGGTGCTGCTTTTGTCTTGTGCTGTTTGGATTTGATTCACCTTAAGAAAATGTTAAAAGCTGAAATGTTAAATGTTAAAGAGATATACTGAAGTGACCAGCAAGACAGAAGGCAAATATGCTAACAGTTCTGTCAATATAACCTAAGAATTCCTACTTTTTACTTTTAAGGATTCGAAGGGGGGAAAAAATTCCTTCAAAAAGCCTCATTAAAAGCAGAACCTTCTGTAATTTCACAGTATTTTTATTGAGTCCAAAATAACTTTGTCCCTGTAAAATAAATTAAAAGGAGAAGAGCACGCTGGCCTTGCTCCCCTGAAGAATATGGCTACTACATTTTATCTTATGCTACCTGAACAATTCAAGCACGAAGATTAAACTACAAGCAGCTGTTTAAGATGTGTTTGTTGAGAGAAGCCACTAACTTCAGTATTTATCACATTACAGAAAGTTTCAACAGACCTCAAATCTTTGGAAATAATGTCTTCAAGGGCTTAAGGGGAAAATACCTATTCCATACCAAACCACCGCAGCAGAATGACTCCGTAAGAGCCATTTCTACTCCCAAACTCAGGTATTGACTGCTAAGTCACCATCAAGCATCCACTTAACCTCTCAAAAATCCTGTGTGAGGCAATTCCTGAACCACTGAGGAGAATCTGCCTTTGAAGAAACTTACACAAGGCTGAAATGAGACAGAGTTGGCTAGAGTGCTCTCAAAGTACCTCACTTCTACCAGACTACGCCACCTAGTACTTTACTATTAATCCAGCAGCATCATTAGTACTGTCGGCTGGTCTGAAAGACACCTCAAAGCATTCTCCTCAAGTTAAAAATCAGTCACTGTGTCAAAAAGATAAAGCTACCTTTTTAATTGTTTCTTCTGCCACCTGAGTGCTGATAGCACAAACTCAGAGAATAGCAGAAGCCAACCTGTTTTGACATTTAAAAGTGCCTACCTAAGAAAAACTTACTTTCGTAAGTACCCTTCTCCTACTCACTTGAGCCTGTTGTGTATTATTTGTCTCCTTTTCACTGGCAAAGCAAAATTCACCACACCATACTGAAATTGCACATCTAATTCCATTAGCTTTTGCTATTTACCCTAGGGATCTAACTGTCTTACCTTATCAGTGCAATTTTTTTCTTAAGGCAAATGGCTTTAAAAGACTGTTAACAACCATTTGCTATGGTCTTGAAGACTACAGACTGAAATGTCAACTGTCTATCTTGCAATGTTTCAAGCTTTCCAAAATACCCCAACCTTTGTGCTCTTTAAATCTGCCCAGGTTCCATTCCAAACAGCTTCGTTTTGCACACCTGTATTAATAGAGCTTTCAAGTTTGCCAGTTATTTTGACTTGATCACATTACATGTTTTTGTTACTGACAGAAATGGATTTGTCATTCTTTCTGCAGCCAGTCATCTATTACCATTGTGATTTGCATCTTTCTAAGGTGATCTGTTGCTGTTTAAATGATCATATATTTATTTTCTCATGAAATTACACAAGGTTTTGAACTTAATTAAAAGCATTGGAAGACCAGCCATAACATTAAAAATAAATTTTAATGCTGTCATTTTTAGATCATTTGCTCTGATACCCAAATATTCTGGATTTTAAAGTAGTACTATAGGGACACACAAGTGCAGATAAATCTTTATTGCCATAACTTCGTCTTTTCAAAAATGAGCATTGGGTTTTTAATAGGTCGTAGTTTTATGTCTGTATATGTACAACATTACAACTGGGTATTTTAATAATAATGAAGTTAGTGATACTTTGATAACTCAACACAGTGTATTTATAAAATGAATTCTTATCAAAATACACTTTTCACTGGGATAATAAATAAAATCCTGCGAAACCCACCTACACAAAGTTAATTTTAACTCTGGTAGAACCCGATGTGGTACACAGTCCATTAACTACTATGTTTGCCCCTTTATCCCCCTACTGATGCTCATCTTCTGGGGTAACAAAACTTTTTTCCCCCCGTTGTGGTGTGACCTCATTCAACATCATCTTCAGCCAAGCACTGTGCACTTACAATTCTCTGTAAGAAGGAGAAAAACTCATTCACAATTACATAAAATTGACAGTAGGCAACTGATTATCAAGCAATATAATTTTACACTGAATATTAAGCAGTGTAATTACTGAACAAACTGATTAAAGTTAAAAATGGCAATCTATTTGACTTAAGTTTTTGAAGTCAGTTCCACAGAAATTACAAACAGTGCAGTACCTAACAAAGCCGAAGTCAGATAAACAATAACCTATCAACCTCAAGTGATGACCTCTGTGTGGTTTTTGGTACTGTTCTCTTAGGAAACATATCTGTTCAATCATTTCCCCAACTCTTACATCTCGTGTACCTGACACTTTCCAGTGTTACCACTGGCTATATGGACCTCACCCTGAAATGTAACATCTTACAGGCCTGATCTGTAAGAAGAGCCAACTGATACCCACCATTGAGTCTCTGCTTTATGTCAGGTAACACTGTTAGGGAGTCCCCTTGTACTTCCAAGAACATAAAACATACTATTTATTTTACAACAGACTCACCTGCCAGCATATTAACAACATTACCCACTCAGTACTTAGACTAAACTGGGAGGGCATTTTGTACATAGAGTTACTAACGCTTTTATCATCAGGGAAACTCCCAAGCTTCCAAAATTGTTATGGGTTCTGGTGCTAGTTAACATCTTATGTCTATAGCTGTCCCCAGAAGCAACAGGGTAGCAAAAGCAACAGATTCATTTTGATGAACATTCATAGCACTTACACACACTTGTTAGATATGTAAATTTAAAAAAACCCCTCAAGATCCAGTGGAATAAAGTTACTGCTTTTCCAATTCCCCCAACTTGTATTTGGGAAACACTGGATCCACTTACAGTACCAGAGCTGTGGTCAGATGCCTCTACTTCAAGAGCTTAGCATACCCTACATACAAGAGAAGTTTTGTATTTCTGTTTTGTCCTGGTTGCTATTAATGGTACATGATGATTTTCATATTCACTTTTTAAAATCTCAGGTGAAAAAAGCTTCTTTTAATCTAACTGAACATATTAAAAAAAACAACAGATTACAAAACCCAATACTCAAGACTGATGTAGTGGATAAAGTATTTCAGTTATTTCCAAGCCAAACCAACAGGCAACGTTTCACATACCTGGCTTATTGTAGGGAGCTTAGTTAGAAGCATTTGAAACACTGGTGGTGGAAGAGTCTGTTGTAGAACTTGTAGTAGTTGCTGTGGCTGCCCACACACAGCAATGGCATTGGTCAAGTGATCAACACCTTTTTCATATTCACCTGTATGACAAATTATAATGTCTTGAAATCAACCATCTTCCACACTGTAACACATTTACATAAAACATCCACTACGAGTGAATTAAATTACAGTGAATCAATCCACATTGAGCTCTTCTCCTTCTTTGATGGACTTTCTGAACACACAAAGTTAGAAACAAATAAGCAGATTTTCTTAGATGAATTTGACTCCCCTGAATTTCTTAGTGTACAAAAATTATCTTCTAGCAAAGGTAGGGAAAACTTATTTTACAATTTACCCTCTAGAAAAAAAAATATTATTACCTTGAGCTAGTAATTCCTCTCCAAGCTGAATTTCCTCAAGGAAAAACTTCTGAATTGCTTCGGCATCTTTCAGATCAGGCAACTACAACATACACAGTAAAAGTTAAATCAGCCCTTAAACACCAGCTAATAAAAAGTTAGCAGAAAACACTCTCAACTAAACATGCACACAACCCTACTGTTACACTGACACTGGCAAAAAAAAACAAGTGTCACCACTAAGTTAAACATACACAGAACGTTTTTGAAAATCAGACTCAGGTCCCATAAGACTGCATCACAAATCTGTAGAGAGACAGAGTCTGAAATACCTCTACTCAGTTTATTAGGTACATCATTTAGGAGCAAATACAAATTCTAAGGTGTATTATGTTTATAACGACTGTATTTCTTGCAATTGTTTAAGAGGAATCTTATATTTTCTTTCTGGATCCATTGTTGATAACGAAAAGGAAATAAAATACTTATGGCAAAACAACCTACCAAGTTCAGTTATAAGTGTAACCCATCAATAATTTTAAGTCTGAAAAGTCCTTGTTCATATTACAAAGAGGAAAAACCATCAAATCACACAGTGAATGTTGTACTTTCTAATATAAATCCTCTATCTGGCACAAAAAAAGGAACAACCATACGATTATTTCTGAGCATTAAAAAAACTCAAAGACTGCATATTTGCAGGAGTGTTTGTAATCCTGGAATCAAAACAAATCCTGAAGTAAATCTTACAAATAATACAAATGAAACATCTTCCAAAATAGCACTGCTTTATTGAACACAGTATTACCTTGGAAAGTCCTGCTCTCTCTTTGGCAAGCTTCTGTTTCTTCCTTCCTGTAAGAATAAAAAAATCTTTTATTTTCAATTTGCATGTAAAAAGCCTTTCTGATTATAGTCTGAAACCATGAACAAATCGAAGTTCTTTTCAAAAGAAGAAACTGGTAGCATATTCCAGATACTGAAGACTGAGCACAAGACAGCAACACACTCAGTGCAACTGAGCATCATTTAGAGGTCTACTGAGGGCTGGCAGTAGCACCAGCCCAAAACGGCAATTCTTCTCCTGATGGCTACAGCAAACACCAGCTGTGCAGGGCAGCACACCAGCAGCACAGCCACCCCTCGTGCACTGCAGGCACACAGAAGCAAAAAGAGTTAGAGTAAGACAAGAATTATCTACATGACTTCTAACAACAAGCCACAGAAGAACTGTCTACAAGTCAAGGCTATCTAGTTTTGAATTGCATGGAAGGAAGGGGAACTTTGGCAGGCTGCAGCAGATACACACAGAGCACTTTCTCAGCTATAGCAAAGACTTGGGAATTAGTTAATAAGTGGCAATGGCAGTGTCTCATTATCCCCCAGCAAGAGCAATGCTAAAGCATACATTTCTGAAACCTGAGGAAAGCAAACATTTACAGATGGAACAAACATTTACAGATTTAACTGCCTAACCTAAAGGCAAAAAGTTAGTCTGCTCCATGAAGTTGTACCACCCCAGCAAAAGTGGTGTAATTAAAGTTGCTTTTAATGCAGCTAGGCAGGTATAAAGGTATTTTTATAGTAGCAGCTCTTCAAACAAGAAAGAATAATTATACTAACGCTGGCAATTTCCTTAGAATAATCATTTTTGTAAGTCCTCAGTTCATCAGCTGAAATAGTTACACCACTAAAGCCTCTGAATACAGCCTATGGTTACACTGTCCTTTCACTCTTTGGCCTCAGTGCCTGCTCAGAAGACTCCCATACTGACAAAGAACAACTGTTACACAGTCCTGATTTTTCTTTTGATACAATTTTAGAAGCTGGAAGTACTTCCAAATATGACTAGCAGTTTTACATGGTAATTAAAAATTTTCATTTGTCCACATGATGGAGACATTCAGGAATACTATTCCCTAGTACAGTGGTAACCTAGCACGTGGCCTTTAGTGACAAGATTGTGTTCTTTATACAAAGGGAGTTCACATGGAACACCCTTTTACCTTAATACACCATCTTAATAACACTTAGCACCTATATTTCTACAACCTATTGACCCGTGTATATTATTTTACACTATATATGGAAAAATGTGTTGGATGGAACTGTAGTATACTGTAATTTTATCATTTTGGTGGGTTTCAATATTAAAGAATTTCTCTTGAAAGTCAGTGCTTCAGTCAGCTCACTCCAACTTTTCCAAAGCATTAATTTGCATAAAACTTTAAATTGCACTACCGTGCAAGTAAGTTTTGATAATAGATAAAATCCTAAAGATTAAATTTTCAGAAATTTAGTATTTGAAATGTTTTATGATCAAAACAAGCCACATTGCAGCTGTAGTGCATTCAGCAAAAAGACATACAAAGAGTAACAGTTTAACATTTGTACATAATTTTGAGGAGAAAATTGTGTTTTCTTGGCATGACTATGATACCTTCTTTTTAAAATATAATATCATTCACCAGGTTAAGCATTCTGAAAGAAAAAATCAAAAAACATGCTGGTAACTGGAATTAATGAAAGCTTTTGACCACTGACCACATAGATTTGAAATCATGTACTTTCACCTGAAAGTAGTGAAGGAATATGAAGAATCACCACGATTTTTAAAATTAAAAATGATCTACCAAATCATTCAAGTCTGACTATTAAGGAACTTTTTTTCTTCTTCTAAATACTTTTTTTACAGGCTCTTTAAAAGTTCTCTAGTTAAAACAATCACAAAATCCAGTTAACTGTGAAGGATATTTTTGAATTCTTCCCATATTGAACCCACCCCACAACTAGTTTCAAAGTATCTTTGCAATAACAACAAAAGTTACACTTGTAATATGACAAGCAAAAAACAATGGCTTTGAGGGGTAAAAAACTCAACAAACAAACAAACAAACAAACCCACCCCACACCTAAAGAACCCTCAAAGTTTGTTTTCCCTCATGGAACTCCATGAAAATTAAAGACTTCCCTCTATTCTGAAGAGATAATCACATTTTGAAAAGGGAAAGGCAATCTTTCATAGAATGAATCTTTATTACCACAGAAATGCAGTGCATGCATCCAAACCACAAAGCTAAACTGCAGCTCTCACACTGCAGGTCCTCTAGGCACAAGTTTCAAAAGAGAACCAATGGATGACCTGTCCTGCTGGCACGAGTTGCAAAAGACCCTGAGCAGCCCCAATCCCAAAAAAGAGCAGAAGACTCAAAACACCATTTGCATTTTCAGCTCCCATCAGTGAAGTCTGCCTCCTGCCCTCCTCTCACTCTGCTGTCTAGGCAGAAGGTGATCTAGGGCAAAAATCAGCGTGGTCAGAAACTCCAGCTGTCTCTGAACAAAGACATCTGTGTCTATACTTTAAAGCAGAGCACTTCAATCATTTCAGTCAAGAAGGAAAATAGCAAACATATCTAAAGTATTTTTATCATAAAATACAGCTAGGGAAGTGAAGCAGCTACAGATGTTTATAGCCTCGCTATCTTTTGGTTCCAAGACTAAATATGGACATGCCCCCCAAACTAGCAACACCAAAATCTAAAAAAAAAAAACAAAAACCCAACAGAAAACCCACCCACACAACCTGCTAAATAAGATTAAAACATCTGGAAAATCAAAGTCCAGTAGTTCTATAAGCCTTCGAGAAACTTCCAGGAAATCAAATCTTTTTCCTGGAAACCTAAATCTGGCCACCTCATTTTTATGACAGGCCTTTGCAATGTAAACTTTGGCCCAAACACAGCACACAGAGATGTGCAGTGTAACTGGGAGAGCAAAAAAACCAACTGGTTCTTCATTTGTCAGCATGTGCTTGACCAAATACAGCAGGCAATCCACTGACGTGTCAGGTCTCCTGTCCTTCCAAAACTCTGGTGACACTGTATCACAGAAGCTGAAAAAGGATCTTATCCTAAGAAGCAAAAGATGTGCTGTAAAGGTGGTTTCTCCAAGCTTTTTATCCCATACCCCCACTATTACCCAACACACGGAGCATCTTTACATAAATAACAGCAGCTGGCTGTCAGACGGAACCTTTCCTGGTCAAGTATTTTACAGCCTATGCCTTCCTGTCTAGCCACCAGTAAAAATACTGGAATACCCTGGCATCACTGCTGAAGCGTCCATACTAAATAATCTGTTACACTATCAAAAAAAACCCCAAAAAACCAAAATGAGCACCTTACAACTAAATGCAGACCCGTTCATCAAATGCAAGAACTGCAAGTCCTACAATGAAGTCCCCCAAATGATGACAACTGCCACCTCCAAACAAACCAAAGTTGAAGTTTTCCACTTCAAAGATAATGTCAATTCTTAATCAGAGCAGTTCTAAGGTTTATTCAAAACAGGACGGGATAGAGGCTCAGATTATGGAAACCTGGAATCCAAAAATAATTTTTGGCGCTTCTACAAAAACCTTACATAATTTGGTGCTTCTCCTGCTGTGTATTTGGTATCATAAAAAAAACCAACTCATGGCTGATTATGTTGCCAAAAATCGAGTTTGCTTGTGCAAACATACCAGCTAACTGCACTAAAATTTCCCAATTAATGACTTGCACTACAGGGAAAAAAGGACTTGGAAGACACACAAGAGCTATGTGGCCAAGATTCTACAAACAGGAGTGAGGGCCTGAAGCTGAAATATCTGACAGACAACTTGCTGTGGAGGAGATTTTGGAAAGCGGAATTAATGCACTGCTACACGACAACACTGGCCACTCCAATTCAATTCATGAAGGCAGAATCAAAGCTTTTAAACTACATTTTAATGCTATCAGGTAAATACTTGTGCGCAACCCGTCTAGTTATTGACTTTTCCATCCATGAAATTGCTGATCACATCATTTTTATTTACCAGGAAAATTTACCTTAATAACTTTTTATCTTCAGATTAGTTACCAAAGGAATAATATACGTATTACCTCGACAGAAATACCTCAGTATAAAAAGTATCACCTTATTTCTCACGACTCATTTGTGTTCCTTCAGTACTCATGCCTACAACTGCATTTAAAACCCTTGCTGATTATTAAAATGTTTAATTAATGTTGAAGACTTGAAATAATGAAGAGCTATGGGAGAAGAGCTCTACATCTTGGATTAATCAACAGTTTTCTCTGGCATTCATTCTTATCCTGGAAGCCAATGGCAGGGCTGCCAGGAGGGTTTAGAATGCAGCCGATGAAATACCTGAGAGCTGCCACCGACCCCTGCCTCACCACAGCAACAACTTCACTGCAAGAGATTGTTCTACCTGCTCGTCTTCCAAAAACAAAAACAACGACAAACCAAAAAAACCCAACAAAAAACCCAGTGTCACCACGTAAATGTGGGGACTGTAATAGCACTGCTGAGCCTGTAGGAGAGCAAGACTGAAAAAGGCGAAGGGGAGGTGAATTTGAACCAAGCATGGATGGAAACCACAGGTCACCCAACACCTACAGCAAACGCTCTCCGATGGCATAACCCTGTCTAGAACCACGCGAAAGGAGGCTGTAGTGAGGTGGGGATCGGTCTCTTCTACCGCGCCTGCAGTGAGAAGACCTGAGAAAATGGTCTTAGGCTGAGACAAGGGAGATTCAGATGAGACATTAGAAAAAATCTTGGTCACCGTTAGGGTGGCCAAGCATTGGAATCACGATTTCTGGGGGTGTTCAAAGAGGCTTCCGTGTCTGGCGCTGGGCGATGCTGCTTAGTGCGGCAGGGGCTGCAGTGGCAGTGCTGGGCGGATGGCTGGACGGGACTCGAAGGCATCTTCCAACTGTGATGGTTCTGTGACCCTGTGCCCCGGCCCCTGGTTTCGGTGAAGGGACGGCGAGAGGCCACAAAGCCGCAGGGGCCGCCGGGGCCTGGGGCAGAGGGGGCGGGGGGTCCCGGCTGGGCCCGGCGCTGCGGCGACAGCACGTGCTGTCTTCCCGCGCCCGGGCCGGGCGGGTGAGCGAGGGAGAGAGAAACGGGGATCGCTGAGGGAAGCGCACGGCGGCGGGAAGGGACGGCACGGGAGGAAAGGGGAGGGCGCGCCCCGGGACACTCACGCTCCCGCAGCCGGTTCTTGAAATTGGGGTCGCTCCGCCTCTTGCGGTCGAAGTAAATACAGTATCCGATGAAGAGCGCCCCGCAGAGCCCCGCGGCGATGGCGCTGGTCCTGCCCACCATCATGGCGCTGCCGCCGCCCCCGCGCCGCTCCCGCCGCGCGTCCCGCGCCGAGCTCCGCAGGCACCTTGGGCCGAGCGGGCACAGCGAAAGGACCCCTCCTCGCTTCCGCTCGCGTCATCAGCCGGCGGCGGCACGGGGCGCCTCCCGCGGTGCCTGCGCCGGGGCCGGAGCGCATGCGCGGGCTGGGGCGGGCGGGCGGAGCGGCGCGCCCTGAGCTTCGGCATTTTGCCCGCCAAGTGCCGTGAGGGGCCGGGGGCGCGGGAAACGGGATCCCGGGAAAGAGCTCTGGATCATCGCCTCCAGCCTCCGACCCAACACCGCCATGGCACTCCGTACCACGTCCAGTCTTTCCTTAAACACCTCCAGGGACCGTGACTCGCCCGCCTCCCTCGGCAGCCCATCCCGGTGTCTAATCACCCTTTATGTGACTAAATGTCTCCTGATGTCCAACCTAAACCTCCCCTGGCACAGCTTGAGGCCATGTCCTGTCATCCTGTCACTTGTTACCTGGGAGAAGAGACTGGCCCCTACCTGGCTACAGCCTCCTTTCAGGGAGTTCCTTGTAAGACTTGTGCTCCAGACCCTTCACCAGCTCCATTGCCCTTTTCTGCACAACAAAAAAAAAAAACCAAATCGAGGTAACCATTTCTCTTTCATCACAGACCCAGTCTGCATGTGAGTCATTTTTTTTTCTATAGCCATTGTGGGTAATCCTACACAACTCCAAAAGAAAGAATGCACAGTTAGGCTCTGCAGCAAGACCTCGGCTGGAGATGGATTCCCGAACACAGGAATGAAATCATGCAGCACCTCCCACTGCCTTCTGGGAGAAGCCAAATGCCCCAGAACAAACACCAAGAAGGACAACAGCTGTATTAGCAAACAAAATTTATGACACTCTCATATATAAAAAACACTCTATATATATATCCATCTTCATAACACTAATTAGCTTTTTTACTGGATTGATTTTTATCAAAGGACTGTTTGTTTTTCCCAGCTTTACTCCTTGGAACAGTTTTTCGTTTTTTTGGTTTTGTGCTCTTCGTTAACGGGGTTGCTTTTTCCCCAACAAAAGAATCGTTAGAGCAGCTCTTTTCTTTCTTCTTCTTATCAGCTCTGTCCTTGGGAGCACAAGACTGGTCTGGACTTTTCTGTGCTTTCCCCTTGTCTCCTATACGCTGCACTCGTACCTTTCTTCCCATCAGAACAGAGTTGTTGAGTTTCAGCGCAAGATGTACAGCATCTGTGTTCTACAAAACCAGACAACCAGTTTAAAAGCAGCATTACTTCCAGCTGAGTGCTTTCAAATGAAGACTTACCTGTCTTCAAAATTGGGTAGCAGGATTTTACAATGCAGAGCATTCAAATCGCTCTGTTTAGGGAATGACACATCTCTGCTCAGGAACACCAGCACCCCCACACAGCCCACACGCTGAGGCACAGACACTTGAAAGCAGGCTACAAAACAGCTTACATGAGACACTGAAGTCTGAGGCAGAGAGACAAGGAAGAATTGGGAAAAAGGGCATTGGGCTGCAGGAAATGAACTAAGGAAACTGAGGCTGGGAGACTGCCATTAGAAATGAAGTTGTACTGAATCAAAAGCAGAGAACCAGTAAGCAAACCTAGCTGCAGGAGAGAATTCCACTCACATTTTGACACACAGGAAACGAGAGAACATCAAAGTTACACCAAACAAACTCATCTGTCCCTCCTTTACGTCTTTAAAGTAAAGTTGCTTCTTTCACCCCAGCATGTACACAATAGTTTGGTTTGTATCTGCTTCCACAGAACCGGTCTGCCAAGCTGCTTTCACCATACACAACAACACTACCAGTATACATACCACATACAACCCCCAAAAAACTACTAAAAAGAAAATAAAAATGCTCCAAAGGCAGACCCCAACTCAGGTTTTGAAGAACCCCTGCCCATGTGCTGGAGCAGGCCGTTCACACCTACCTCAAAGAGGACGTAGCCGAAGCCTTTCCCCAAGCCCGTCGTTCTGTCTCTCACAACTCGCACTCCCACAACGTCCCCGCAGACATGGAAGTGTTCCCGCACAGCATCATCGCAGATGTCTGCAGGCAACACAAAGGAACAGATGCCTCTTCAGGGAGACACATGGCTTTGAAAGCCTGGCCCACATCCAGTTATTTCACATTTACCGATTCAGGGACACAAACAATAGGTAGAGTACGGATAGGTAGACAAGTATCAGTGGTTCAGAAAAATCCCAGCAACCTGCAAATGCAGACTTTATAAAGCACTGTTTATTCTGCCAGTTACTGCTTCTCCAGCTCTGAAGAGTATGACATAAATCACACAGAAGAAGGAAGGCAAAGACTGAAATTTTTCAAATTATTTCATTTATGGTTGGAACATAGTAGGAATTAAGATTCTTGCTATGTATTTTTGTAGCTCCTCCTTATGCCAGAATTTCTTTCTAAGAATTAATGCTGATGATAATGAGCTTGAGCTGGCGGTTCTTCAACTGCTCATTGACTGAGCCATGAATTTTAGCCAAATGGGGTAGAAGGGATTTACAGCTTCCAACCACAGCTGCTATGCAATTATTCTGATAATGGCTGGGTGTGTGAGCCTTTCTGCATCTCATGCCTAGGCAGACAAGTGTGATGTGCCATCACAAAAATATAGGTTATTTTCTTTTTTTGTACAAGTACACTTAATGGAATCCCCTGATGCACATATAAACATATCTTGGCTAAGGGGAGGGGCTGAACTCAATAGAGTGGGTTTAACTACAGCAGTGGGACCTAGACATGCTGAGAAAGGTCCAAGCTAATGAAGCAATTTCAGAGCACAGCAAATCACAGAATATTTTGAGTTGAAACTGGCCCACAAGCATCATCAAGTCCCACTTTTAGCCCTGCTTGGACAGAATCACTCAGCCTGTGGTTCACAGAAAGCAGCAAAAGGAAAAAAGCATCACTGTCCATCACTTGGAACTGGTTCACAAACAGGTATTGGTAACCCTTGAGCAGTTTAGAAAGCCAAGACCTAAGCAACATAGTCATACTTATTTAAAAAACATGCAGCAACAACAAGAACTAAAAGCGCTTGCAGTGCTACTTACAATAAAGAAAAAATCAAGGTGCAGAACTTGACAGAAACTTACAACCCCTTTAGGTGTTTCAATTAACAAATGAAAATTACCTTCAGCAAAAGGTATTTATGCACCTAAACATGCAACCCTAAATACCAAGAAATAAAAAGCCCAATGTCAACTATTCCATAAGTGCAAATTAATGATGCATAACAATCCATTTTAGACTTACCATATGAAAGATTTCCCAAGAATACAGATCGTTTATTGTCATGCTAAAGGAAACAAGAAAGACAGGACAGTAAGTAACTTTTTACAGAAAAAAACAGAGCAACGAAACAAAAACAGTAAAAACCCCAAAACCAAACCAGAAAAGGGGATTTCTAGCCACACATCTTACTTACCGAACTGGTTTTAGATGCGGTGTCGACTCTGATGTGAAATCCACTAGCAATTTCTGTTCCATTCCTTTATGGTCAAAAGCAAAAAGTTTTAAAAGTGAAATAAGCACTACTTAATTGACAGAGTCACTGCATAGCAGTATTCCAAAAGCAAAGTTACTTTTAAGTTTGAACCAACATTTTATTCTGATTCAAGCAAAAGAAGGGAGGTTGTTTAAATTTAGCTAAAAATCTACCTGATCTACCTGTTCAAAAGGGAATGAGGAACAAAACTGAGACTTACTCCTTCAGAGCCTTCTGGGCATCACATTCTTCCTTAAAGACCACATAAGCATTGACGAACTTTGCATTCGGGTGCATCTTATGCCTGGAACACGAAAAGGACATGTTACTGCTGATGCTGTGCAGTGCACAGGCACTTCCTGCTGAACGCATTCATGCCTCTGCTTGCTCTGTGCATACTCACAACTTCATCTCCCTTGCAGGTCAAGCTACCCCTGTAGGTGCAAGGGAGTCCCACTGTACATCTAGTTCAGTCCATATATGCACCCTGAGCAAGCTTACTCAGCTCACTAACATATCTAAAGAAATTAAAGACACTTAGCATCTTCCTCCTTCCTAAAATATAAGAAATGCAACCTCAGGTAACAAATTACTAGTACACGTGGCACATAATTATTTATTACTTATCAAGAAAACTTAATAAACACAAAGGTAATGACAAAAGACAAAGAAACAAAAAATACAAAAAAAAGACGTAATATGGACAAACTTCTAACAACCAACACTCAACATTGTTTAGGCCTTGAAAAATACACAAAATTCACAAGGGAAACCTACTTGATTGCTGCTACCTTTTTGGATACAGTATCTTCTGCTGGAATCTTAAAGATAAAAAGAGCTTGAGTTAGGTGGGCCTAGTGTCAACTTCTCACAAACAGTTTTTCCATAAGACAAAGAGGAATTCAAGCAGAGGCCACCCAAAGAAATGTAGTCAGTACCGTGAGCAAATGACGGAAGCTGCTGGACCTAGATAGAGATGGTGTAAAAAACCCTCAGAGTTAAAGAGCTTGCCTTAACTTTGTCTGACATGTTTCTTGAGTTGCAAGGGGGTTATCATCAACTGCTTTAGTGAGTACCCCGATTTACAATAATGTGTCTTTGCTACTATGATTTAAAAACAGGTGAGCAATGCCTCAGCCAAACCAGCAACAATAAAGGCATTCCTCTTTCAGAGAACATAAAGCTCTGATCCTGGATCAGCTGCTGCTACAGGAAAAATGCATCTGTGGTGCTCTTGGGGTAGCATTTTCAAGACTTCTTCTAATAGCAAAACCCACATACCCCAAACCGCTTCCAAACTAATGAAGGTACAAGCCTTATAAATACTACCGCCCTTTAACATCAACAAATAATTTTGTTATATAACATTAAAGGAAATAACATACCAGAGACCGGAAGCGAATGGATTGGATTTGTCCATACTTCTTAAAAAGAGATTTCAGTACCTAAACAGATATTACAAATATTCAGTACATTTTTCAACCTGGTAATGAGAATTATTTTTTAGCATTTATAAGTAATACTGTTTGTACACTGTTTTCCTTTAACTTATAGGAGGTCCCTTAACAAGCTACTAAAAAAATGCAAGTAATTTGTAACTATTTCTGTGGGTTTTGTGGCAGCTTCTTCTTCTACAGATTGCCAAAACTGAAGTCATGCCTTCCTACTGTGGAAGAAAGTATAAATTTAACATCTTTTATGTAACGATCTGAAGCACTGTTCGCATACAAAATCAAAAGCAGAGTAACTTTGTAAATGCAGTTCTCATTTATTCAGTCATTTTTTCATTGACAAGAAACTGACCAATTCTACTCAAGAGTCACTGCATCCACTGCTGTAGGAAGCCCAACTCCAGGAAACCAGAGATGGTCTCTAATGGTTTCTGAGAACACTATTTCCTACTTTCCCAAAAGCAGTTCCAATCACAAGTGTGTATGACTTCCCAGCTGGAAACATCCCCTCAACCTGAGGACTGCTGCAACTCCTTTCATTCCTTTGGCAGACAGAACCCCGCCACGTACCCGAACAGTGCAGCTGACTGGCAAGTTTCCAACAAACACCGTTCTCCTGTCTGCTGTTCCATCAGTCACCCTTTTTCTCTTTTGCTGTTTTGCAGTAGTACCCGCAGCTGAATTAACAACACTTTTGGTGAGGGCTTGAGAAGCCTTTTTCTTTTGCTTCGCTTTGTTTTGAAACAATTTTGGATCCTCATCCTCATCTGCCTGCTCCAAAGCATTCTCTCTGACCAGAAACAAACAGGCAGGTTACAATTGATGGAAAAAACCAAGGGTTTTGAGGTCAAAGAACTGAACCCTCCAAGATATTGTAACTTACATTTGAAATTATTGTGTTCAACTCTAAAATTTCAAATGTTATTTTGTTTATTCTGTATTAAGCAAATGTATCTGACCATTCTGTAACATGAAAAACTATCATGCTGTCCCCAGGACATTCTATTCACTATTTACCAGGAGTAATACAGAAATACTTCAGAATTAAATAATTGGATAGCCTCTAAAATTGAAGGGAAAAAAAAATCATCTTTGCACGCTGGAACTAAGAACAGATCTAATCTTTCTCAGTATGCAGGAGACTCAGAACAAACCTCTGGAATACGGCCATGCACTAACAGATCTCTCTCTTTCCAAACCTACCTTAAGAGCATGAACAACGAGCAGATCTGAAGGAGTCTCTGGAAGGCTACAGACATAAACAGAGCCAACAGGTTCCATGGGCCCAGAGCCAGGGACAGGATGAGATGTTAGTCTTGTGTTACAATCAAGTTTGCTTTATTGTCCTAACTCCATTGTAGCGTGAGCAGCTTCCAGCCTGCTCTGAAACACCTTGCTTCAAGTATTTAAGAAAACAGTCACAGAGAGGTTCTGTGTCACTGCAGAGGCCCAGTGGGACAGCTCACTCTGCCTGGCACCTTGCTCCTGCGGCAACCACCTCTGCTGGATACAGCCAAGGACAGCTAGAAAGCATCTCCCCGTGCCAGAGAGAACTGGATCCGTACGTCTTCATCTCCAACCCCTGGACCTGAAGGCCCTCTAGCAAGGCATTTGCACTTCATGGGCCTAGTGTTTCAAGAAGCTGTCCTACTTCCTCTTTCAGGGAAAACTACATAAAATTTGCATAATCTTAAAAATTATCTTAAACACCAAGTTGAAGATGAGTCGTAGATAAGAACTTCACTGTTTCATCAAACTCATATTACGATTAATGTAGATGCTGGGGGATTTAATTTTATCATAAAATGGTGTCACCTACTCACCTCTCTGAAAGTTTTTTCTCTGCTTCTGAACATTCATTTTTTCTGGCCTTCTTTGCTTTTACGGGAGGTTCCTGTATGATGGATGAGCTCTGGTCGTCTGACACTTTCTCCCCTTCTGCACGCTTCCTTTTCTTATTTCCCTTTAAAAAGGAAAAAAAAAAAACGACAAGAGAAACAGACTTGAAGGACAAAATTCCAGGAACTCCCTGAAGTTACTTCACACACTGCAACTTATTTGGAGCGCCACTGCCCGAAGCCCACCGGGAAGCGGTACTGCCAACACACTCACCCCGGGTACGGCCACCAGCAGCGGCGGGGCGGCGGCGCGGAAGAGGCGAGCGAGGGGCGCAGCGGGCGCCGCGGCCGCCCCGAGGCTCCCCGACACCTGCCCCACCACGTACGGCTCCTCCCGCTCCTGCTTCCCCCCGGCCGGCGGCGGGAGCCGCGCCCCCGCGCCGCCCCGGCGGACCCGCATGGTGGCCAGCGAGCGCGGCCGGAACGGGCTCGGCCCGCGTCACTTCCGACGCGCGGTATTCCCGAGACCGCCCCTCGGCTCAGCCACCGCCTGGGAGCTGCTGCCGGCCGCCACGGGACCGTGCCGCGCGTGGGCGCAGTGGCACCCTGGAAACATCCAACATCAGGACGAGATGGCCACGGCCTGAAGCTGTGCCAGGGGAGGTTGAGCATGAGGAGGAATTTCTTCACAGAAAAGATGGCTAGATATTGAAATGGATATTGGCCAGGGAGGTGGAGTTACTCTGCCTGGAGGGGTTTAAGGAAAGACCGGACGCGGCACTTGGTACCATAGTCTAGTAGACAGGGTGGTGTTTGGTAATAGATGGGACTCGATGATCTCAGAGGTTAGTTCCAACCTAACTGATTCTGTGATGAGCGTGTGATGGGGCTGTCTCAGTGATATTTCCCTCGACCCTCAGATCCAAGGGGAGCTGAAGCAAACCTGACAGCGCTTTGGCTGTCTTGTTACATGGTTTGATGCTCTTTTTGAGCTGCCACTGTGAACAGCTGTGTTGCCACCAGCATCCAACCGAAGGCAAAACAAGTAACCCAGCTGTTGAATAGAAGTGCCACATGCCACCAGGTATCCTCCCTGCCTTGCCTGCTGGATGCCAGGAAAGGTAGGGACCCTCATGGATGGGGTCAGCCCAAGAGAATACACAAATCCTTGAAAAGGGGTCGGTGGCTGCTGCATGACTTTTAGCGGCTTTTCCAGTCTGCCTTCACATTGAAGAGCAGCACTGTAGTGACAGAGGCAGAACAGGCTCAACCATCATCTAGCCCATTTCAGAGACTCGTGGCCACAAACTCAGCAAGAGGCATGCAGCCTCCAGGAACTGTGCCTGAGAGCAAGTTCAATCCCTGTACCAACAGGAAAATTCCACAGTGTGATGGGAACTAAGCAGTCATAAGTATGTACAGGTATCAGTGGAGACTGCAAACAAAGAGAGGTGGGAGCACTGCAGAGCCTTCAAGAAAGGCATGTTTTCTCTCGGCATATCCTGATCTCAGCTATTCCCAGCATATCAACTGTGAGACACAAACCCGAGTCTGTCATTCAGCCAAGGTGTACAGAGCACAGAAGGGGGTGTTTGCCTTGCTTCGCCGTTCGGGGCACAGTCCAAGCAGGCACTCAGGAGTGTGGGCACAGCCCAGCAGGCACTGCTAGTGGCAGACTTCCTCAGCTACAAGCAGAGTGCATGTGCCAGGCAGGGAACTCACCCACGTGTAAAGCTGTGTACAGCACATACCCTGAAGAGCAGCTCAGATTCGACCCACTGGAACATGGGCTAAAACTGCCTGGGTAACAGTTTGCCAAAGGTATCTTCCTTTCTTACTTAGTGGGAGACAAGTGGTTCCATGAATCTGGAGAGCACACTTCACAGAAGAGGTGCAATGTAACACATTCAGACAAATGTTTGAATAGCCACTACACTGCATCAGAAATACAATGAAAATTAAATAATCTCTGTACTAAGAAAAAGCAAAAATCCTATTTATGCAAAAACTTGACTTGGGAGCAGGGAGTGGACCAATGATCCCTGTTTTAAACAGGTAAAGAAATCCTCCTTCCCCTGCCAGATCACAGAGTAATTGTCACATCAAAGCAAATATGCTGGCACTAAAACTGAGAGCTGATCAAGAACTAGTAGTAAGTGAAGAGCTGAATTTGAATCTTGCTTGCCCAAGTGTAGTTCCCAGTTACATCCATACCCATTATGTCTACTGAGACTGAAAAGCAGAACTGAACTACCATGACTCTGATCCCACTTAAACAGATGAAAATATCCTCTGAGTAGCTTCACTGAAAATATTCAAATCACCCCTGTCAGTCTCAGATCACTGTAATTCTTAACACAGTCAATGTTTCCAAAGCTTATTTATCATGGTTTGTTACTGTCAGTCTCATCAGTAATCTGTCACCTTGCAGGTGTAACAGTATTTTGGTCACCTGAACTATAGCCAGTAGTTTGTTTCATCTGGCTCTGCCTTAATGATGGGGCATGCCTTCCCTTTCTGCTGAAAAAGAGAATGGATTTGAATTAATCACAAAGAGGAAAATTAGGCAAATACACCTGCTCTAGCTTACCTTTATATGCCCATTACAGCACATCAAAGATCATTTGCTCAACTGATTCTGCAGCTTGATGTACTTTTCACAAACACACTACAGTTGCTTAATTAAACTGTTAGAAACAAAATCAGGGATTCACAAACTATGGCATTTTATTTCAGAGGCCTTTGCTTACATTTGTACAATATATTACATAACTCTTCATTTTCTGCAGAACCTAATATATATTTTATAGCTTTTTTCTATAAGCTTTTCCTTCAATGTCTGTCAACAAATTTTTACAGTCCTGTACAACTCTGAATACTTTGAAACCATTTTCAATAAAATCAGTTATAACTTTAAGCGCACACTACGAAGACTGAAAATGCTTTTCTTAGAAAAGTCAAATGAAAAGGATTCTGACACTCTAGCATCTACAAACAAAATGCTTCAAATTCTTACATGTTGTATTGCCAGAAAACAAAGAAAAACATGCCAGCCCCTATTTCCCCAGGCAAAAGAAGTACACAGAACTACAATTAAAACAGTAAAACAATCTGTACAATAAAGTACTGTGTATTAACAGTGCCAGGTATTAAATAGCTTGAATGAACACTTCCGCAATATACAAATGTCTTACAAAGGTATAGAATTAACAGGAGAGAGCTTGGGATCCATTCAACATAAAATCAATACAAGTGAAAACATTTTGAAGTTGGTTTTGGGATTTGTACAAGGCATTTAAAAAATTAAACATCTACCACTCGGCTAGCTAGTTATTTTAAAAACAACTACCCTTTTGTGGCAGTGTTGGTATCAGCAACACAAATTATAACCTCACACCTTACTCCCTCTTGAAGTCCTCTCCTTGAAGCTCGTAATAAAATAAGCATTACAAATGAAATATTCGTTGCTTTAAGGGGAAAAGAAACATTTACAAGAAAACACAAAAATATACCTGTTATAATCCATTATGAATAAATATACACTTTAAACTGGCTGAATACAATCTTTATACATTAAGATTTAATACAGTTTGTTAGCCATTTTCTTTCTTTTTCATAATGTATTTTATCAAAATTAAAAAAAAATACTGTTTTATAGAAAAATGGCAAAGTACAGTAGTTTCATTCCAATTAACGGGTTCTTAAAACCCAGAGTAACCTATTTAAGCCCAATTCAAACCTGTAAACATTAGTCAGTCTTTTTTTTTTTTAAAGGAATCCTCATATTTGGTTATCAGGACTGATGTCAGACATCCTACTAACTGCAGGTTTTGAATAGATGTGCTTGACATATACAATTAAAGCCACTATAAGGTGACTTAGCAGTTAAAAAACAATTAGCTTGTACAAATGAAAATATTTTCAATATTTGTCATAAATAAATGGAAAAATATCAAATGTTCCAGCTTTAACAAAATACCAGGGAATACAGTAAGCCTTACCACATTGATTTAGATCACCCCAACAACTATATACTTATTGTCCTGTCTCTACAGGCAGTGAATAGCCTTCATTTGCCACAGTGGAAGGCCTTCGAGTCACTAGACTTACAATTCCCAGACAAGTTGGAAACAATTATTGCTTGAGGAAAAGCAGTTTGTTGTACTTTTTCTTCATAAAAGTGCACTTAAGTGCAAAGTTAGCTTGTCAAGAAACAACTTTAAATACAAAATAGTGCTTGTCTGAATTTTGTGCCACTGTGCAGTATAAAAAAAAAAAAAAAAAAAAAAAAAAAAAAGGGGGCCCCCACCGCCGTTANGAAAAAAAAAGAGTGGCCCTCAGCAGCCATTAAGTGCAAAGTGCTTTGGCAAGTCCTGCTGTCACCTGCACTCAACTGACATTCCATTCTGTGATGAACTTGACATAGATGGTTCTGCTAACGTTAACATAACTGCAGCCGTAATGGAACTAGAGGAAGGTGATGAGGAGGAAGATGATGTAGTAGCAGCACCTGCACAGGAAAAAGAAAACACAGGTTATAGAGATTCATAAATCAAGCAGTAAAAATGTTTTCCTGTTCAGCAGCAAGCACTGGTACATACTGACTCCAGCAACCAGTGCCTTGCAATGGAAAAGAATCCAGCCTCCACTGCCTCGTTTGTGTAGGAAATGCTCTGACAGAAATACGCAGCCGTGCAAGGCAGTGCGGCACCATTACCCCCTGTAGTCCTGGGTCACTGAGCACCCACATCAAGGGCCCAACCACAGGATGCCAGAACTCATTCCTGACCCACCAGCAGAGTCAACTGTTCCCTTTCTTTCCTGTGGGAATCCGCACAGGGTCTTGTCCTGGCACTGAATCTGCACATTCGCCCTGCTCTGGCAACCAAACAGCAACTGCAGTTCCCACCCATGACATGGCTGCAACCATAAAATCCTACTACAGGTGGCATTTCTCACACAGAAAAAATTATCCTTTTAGCATTCCTAGAAGCAGGTACACTAAAACATTCCTTATAGCAACAGGTGCAGCAACTTTTGAAAGGTGAGAAATTTAACTATTCTCCCTTAAAGTCATAGAATAAATCCCTTATCCTAAGGGGAAAGCACTAACTAGGCCCACAAGCAATACTACAGTAAATTTATCTGTAACTTGAAGAAAAGTCAGAAGTTATTAATACCCTTTGTTCACTGCTTAGAAAAGTTTAGCTTCTGTATATTTTTCCTCTATGAAGTAGTTGTGCCTCAAGAGCATCAAACAGATTGTCCGCCTTGGTAATGGTCTTCCCCTTCCACAGTCACTGGATTTCTGATTCCTGCCTTGTAGCAGTCATAAAATAACCGCACACAGCAAAACCCAGAGAGCAAACTCCTAATGACACATATCTCTCTGCAAATTATCCAATTCTTATCAGGACCTTAATATAAAATGCGATTAAGCCCTCTAAAAGTAGAATTTAATTTCCAGCACTTACTTTCCCGCTCTTTTTTCTTTAAGCGCTTTCTTCTTCGGTCAATGGAAGCCACCTCAGATTTCAAGGACAGGTAATGTTTCCTGATTTCTTGCAGTTTTTCTTGGAGAACTGTTATGCGCTCGGCACTAGTCAGATTTTCCAAGTCAGCTGCAAGTTAAACGATTTCTGTTAATTATTGTATTGAAGCATTTCCAAACACTTCTGGATGTCAGCAATGTGGAATGTACTCAAATCTTAGTGATGTGCTTTGAGGTAGCAGACAGCAAAGCTAAGAAACAGCAGCAGCAGCAGCTGCTCTTTATCAACACAAATTTGTTCATTTTTAATTATTCTTTACAAGATACCTCCATATGCTTTTTGGGGACTTTTAAAGGGACTGAGAGAGGAAAAAAATGCATTACCTTCCCTGTAAGGAAGAAAAGGATAAAAAAAATTATGACAACTGATGAAAACATCAGGGCCAAAACTAGCTTTGAGCCTGTTGCTTTCGGTCCTTGCTGGAGCTCAGTCTGGGCCCAGACACTGAGAATGTCAGCCTCACCTGACTTGTCTTGATTGTTACAAAACAAGCAGGTTACAACAGGAACCTGCACAGCTGTGGGGTGGTTCTGGTGGAGTCCCTAGCATATGTGCCATAAGGAAAAACCATACAGGACCACCTTGCTGGACATGGCCAGCACAAGAGCTGCCCCTTTGGCTGTTTCCAGCTGGGAGCTCCCCACAGCATGGCACACAGCAGTGGGTGGCACAGGCAGGAGAAACTCTCAATTCAGGCCAGGGAAGCCACACTAGGGACACTCCATTCAAGAGCATTTAAGAAGCATTTAAACTACTGTGGGGTGCAAAATGCACTACATTAACCTGTAATGAAGGCAGCACCAAAGGACCAAAAGCCACAACTATATTAGGCTGTGGGAAAATGAAAGCTCAAGTGTCTGACTTGGCTACAGCAGGAAATGAGTCAAACAGCACTCCACAGACCAACTTCTACCAAGCAACTTTAGCATGTGGAGTGTAGCCAATGTAGAAAAAAAAGAAGGAGCAAAAGCCCTTCAAATGAGCTGCACCAGGAAAGTGTTCAGTGAATCTCAACAGGGCAGTAAGTGACAATAAAGACCTTCTACATTACATACTCCTCAAGAATACCAGAATGTAACTTGATTGTGAAGAACTACTGGGAGAAGATAGTTTTAAAAGTAGAGTAATGCTGAGATTCAGGGTTGGGGAAGAAATAAAAAAAACAACCTAGCAAAGGTAAGTTGTACTAAAACCTGGTAAGTTGTACTAATATGAGGGAATTAATAAGCCACTGATACGTTCTTCAGATAGGCAAATGCAGGATCCTTTCCACACTGCTCACCCCTAGCTGGACCAGTAGCTTGACTGAAACAATCAGAGTAGAAGTTCTTAATACTAGAAATAGTAAACATGTAAAGGTTCACTAATGCAAATTGGAAGGGGAAGAAGTTACAAATCAATCACCTAAGTGTCTGAAAAAGAAATAAAGAATGAGGAGTAAAACAGCAAGGAAATATCAACAGAAGAGGCACACAGAGCAGATAATGTTCATGCCAGAATGACAGGTATGCACAGCACAAGAAGAACAGCAAGGCAGCTCAGGAGCCATATCTAAAAACAGTGCTGGGAGTGTGTGACATAGGCAGTTCCCTCTGCTGCAAATGCATTAAAAACAAACAAACAAACAAACAAAAAAACCCCAACCATCCACCTTTTCTTTTTTTTTTTTAAAAAAAAGGATTTATCATAAACTTAAGCAAATTCAGGATGGAAACAAGAAAGTAAAAATACAGAACATTCAAAAAGCCTTTTTACATTATGCCACAAGATGACACTAGGTGTGTTTTCAAGAAAATACTTACACATTTGAAAACTCCACTTGTAAACTTTGGGCAAACGATTATTCTGTTCTTTGAGATCAGACTCCTTCTCTCCATTTTTACCACATTTTCCTGGAGACTGTGTTCTTGTGAGTGATTTGGTTTGGTGAGATTTCATGCCAGCAGAAACCGATTTTGCTGACTGAGACTTGGACACACTTTCACCAGCAGATAGTTCATCACTGTCGCTGCTGTTTGCTGAAGAAAAATGAAAACACTGTTACAAAACAAAGCCCAAACTAAAGCTTGTCAGAAGCAACCCCTGTGCTGATTTTCATACAACAGGAATTTATTTGACCCAAATCCTTTACTTTAAAACAAGAGAATCCATTCTGGTGTAGCAGCTCAGCTTGATGCTCTCTGCAGCACTGAAGCACAAACCACGTTTGTAATGGGGCCAAAATGAACCACATCTGCCTGTTCAAATGGGGCTGTACTTTTTCTAAGAGTCCACAAGACTGACTGTTATGTTCCATCTCCGGTTTACCTTGTCTTAACATCAATTTCTAATGCAGTATTCAATATATAAAAACCTCTATCCCATTTTAGAGCTACCAGTTACAGACAAACTTTCGACAGTATTTTTAGAACATGTATAGAAGAAACCAGAGTAAACACAGCCTTCTCTTAGCCTTGTGTCACCTTTATTTTAATTTTCCTCTACTAAAATCACTCAATAATCTGAATATCTGTGACATACTCTACAAGTTCCTCAGACATGATAATAAAATCTTTTAATTTTGGAAAAAGATCTTTAGCTGACCCAGAAGAACTTTACTTCATGCTGAAAAAACTTTAACTATAAAGCAACAGGCTGAACTGAACACAGGTTTTCAATCAAACCATTCAAAGGAGAGTAACAAACTAATCTATCTAAAAGACAAGATTTATGAGTAACGATTGAAAGGACAAAGATTTTTAGCATTACTAGAATTAAACTGGGCTGAAAGTAGGTGCAAGAGACTGTAATTTAATACAAGTCTAGCAAAGCAGTGGACTAAAATGCCTAGAAAACCTGTAGAACTTCCATTGTTAAGAGTTGTTTTTAAAAATACGTTGAATTTATATTTATTCAGAAAAATGTATGCCTCAGTTGTACCTGCCCCAGGTGTTGACAAAATGAGCCCTGAACCTTTTAGCCTTTATGGTCTGGTGATCTACACAGGAGAAAGTGAATACCCAAGACATGTAGTGTGAAAGAGGCTTGGCCAGCTGCTTATTGGTCTTGGCTGGCTAAATGCAAAGGCAAGAGCTGAAGCTGCCACAAAAGCATGTTTAACAGCAGATATACCTGAATTTTGCCAAAAGCTTTTTTTTTTTTTCTTACAGCTGACTCACATTTTATCTATTTATTTTCCTTATTACATCCAGTAGTGTCTGAAGTCTAACAAAAAGAGCACATATCAAGTACTATGTGGTAGTAGCTTTGTACTTTTTGAAGTTTTGAGTCCTGATGAAGACACCATCAGGTTGAGAAAAAGGGGTAAATTCACCAAATCCAAAGGAATAATGGCAAACCTAAAAATGGTGTATTTGTTCTGCAAATTCAGTTTGTTTTGTTACATTAATTTCTGGGGCGAAGGTAGGAATAAAAATTATGAAAAGAGGAGACCAGTGAAATGGAATTTAAAAGGGCAAGAAAATATAAATGATCATGAAGGACAGGTGGAGTGAAAGCAAATACCAGACCAGCAAGTACAGACTTTTAATAAAACCTGTTAATAGAAAGCACAGAGGAAAGCTGGGGGAGAGCGAGGAAAAAAGGCATGGCATATGCTTTTTACAGTTATCCTCCAGGTTTCAGTCTCTCACCGTTTCCTGGTATTTTTTTATTAACAGTGAAATGAAGCAGTAATTGATCTTGTCTCCCTAACATGTGTGCATACAACCCCTAACACAACTGTGCTTTTATTAAGTTTCCCTTACCCAGTACTGTGGTTTCTATTCCAATTAGCTTCTACGACTACAAAAACCTGCAAAAGCTGCATTATTTACTGTAGATGTAACAGACAGCACAGGAAGAAAACAAAATCTATCTTCTTCTGGAATTATTCTCATATTTGCTACAGGGTAGAGATATTAACCTCTAAAAATTCATCTTGCAGAAAATACAGAGTATAGTTTCCTTCAGGTCCCAGTCTCCCCTCTAAAACAGGCAGCTATCATGATGCAGAGATACCTGTCCCAATTCTGCCATGTGTGAAATATTCACACAATATTAAGAACCTCGTAGCAACACGCCTGGAGATAATACAAGACATTTAAAAGCACTTCGGCGTTTAGGTAGAGCAGTTTTCTTCATTTAAACAGTGTTAAGAATTCCCTGATGAGAACATTTTGTCCTAATACATTTTTTATTAACAGGTTTCATTTCCTACAATCAATTGAACAAATGACATGGTACTTTCACACCTTTTATTTCACACTAAGCTGCTCCACTTACTAGTTTTGCTCTTCTTTTTGCTGCTCACAGATGTTTTGTGGCTTCTCTTCTGCTTTTTTGAGGAGCTGCCTCCTCCCTGAGCATCTTTAAGTCTTTTTTGGCCTGTACAGACTATAATTGGGAAAAGAAAAAAAAAAAAAAAAAGAACTGAAATTAAATGAATGCTTGCACTCCTCCCACAAAACAATTCAAAGTTTAAATTTGTAGACAACAATGAAACTGTTCCTGCCTATCCTTAATGCACCTCAGTTTTCTACTTATATTGACAAGAGGAGGTGAGAGACAGTGGAAGGCAGAAAAGTTTCTTTGCAGAGTGCACATGTACAATGATTACGAATTACTTTCCCATATGCATCACCAGAATTTCTCTTGAACCACATGGATTTACTTTTTTTTTAATACTGTAAATTAAATAAGAATACATTTGTTTTTAAAGTTATCAAGACCTACTGGGACTAAAAAATGTTTTTAGAAGTTTGCTGTACTTGGAAGCTGTGAAAACAAAACCAAACCCATAACCTGGATCAGTAATTACATTAATTGAAGGTGTTAAAAAAAAATCTTAGATAATGTTTAAAAAACAACAAGAAAAGAAAGGCAAACAAAAACCAAGGGAAAATTCTACTGGTATTTGGGACTACAAGGGGAAAAAGTAGAAAAGGAAGATGGAAGGATTCTAGTACACCTGCTAAAAGAGAGTGTTTTAGGAGTTCTTCAAACGTTGTTTCACAACCATGTGACTTACAGATTAAAAATGACCCCTGGAATAAAATTATTAAAATTAAGGAACCCAATTTTCTGAAACAGGTAACATGCTGACAAAATCAGAGAGGAAGTTAAAGTCTAATGCATGTAAAAGTACTCTTTTACAATGGTGTAAAACTTATTTCAAGTGGCAATAAACTACTTTTACATAAAAAACCTGAAACTACTTAAGTTCTAAACCTACACAGCTCTAATTAGCAAAGCAATACAGGTGTATTTATCAAGGGGTATACATTCACCTCTTCCAAACCCTCTCCTTTAAGGAAACACATTTTGTTGCATACTATCAGAAGAATGTTTCCGACAGGACGCTGAAGGTATCACACCTTTAGGGCATTTTGAAAAACATTAGCTAACTGTTAGCTGAAATCTACTGAGATTAAAAAAAACCCACTTCTGTTTCAGTATTACAGCCAAAATGTACTTTTTTCCTTTGTGTTCATAATTTTTAGCCACTACAACACAGTGAAAGTAGCTGTACTTTTGATGAACTGCAAAACAGACAGTCACTTTCAGAAAAAAGCTTTTGTATCTAGCCTTGCCAGCAGTTAAAAAGCACGCAGCAGTACAGCGACATCATGTGCACAAGTGTTTATTTTTCCCTGTTCTCTAGTGGTTTCAGGAAAGGAACTTCAATCTGCAAAATCACATATGGAAGTGAAACAGAGCTAAAAAGGTCAATGCTTTTATCAGCTTGACTTGAATCTTATGAAGTTAATGTTCTAGAAAAATGAAATTAGAAATTACTGCCTAAGCATCATAGCCGCAGGAGGGTTTTCTCCCCCAAAACAAACCACTTACAGAGAATCAAATTTTATGCAAGAAAAGCATCTTCTGCTTCTAGGGAGGGTGCTTAAAATGCTTCCATCTTGCTACAATAAATATTCCTTACACAAGCTATTACACTTGGCTTTGGGCTTTTTTTGCTATATCCAGTAGAAACTTCATTCTTTTATCCTTTGTCCCTCAGTGAAACCACCATAATTTCTAATGAAAGGCCAATAAACTTGTTGGCAGATGACATTTTATTCACAAGGTGATTATGCCATTTCCACACATCTGAAATGGACAGCAGGCTACTACTTTCTGCAACAACTAACTTCCCTGCTCCGTAACTGTAACAGAATGAATTCACATCAGCAATGTTAGAAATAAGAGCTGGTTACATTGGAGACAGCTCTGTTTACCCTTTCCTTTACCTTTTTCAGCATGCTCTGGCTCTGGTTGATTACTACTACTGGAGCTGACGCTGGCATCAAAACCTGTTGGAGAAATATTTCCCTCAGACTGGAGGTCTTGCAGCTCCCCTGCCACACTGTCCACCTCTATTGTGCTATCTGTTTCACTTTTGATGCTTCGTATCTCTTCTTGATTTGGTGGCAGTGTCTCAGAGACAGTGACACTGGACTGATGCCTACTCGACTCTGTCACAGTTACAGAGGAAGGTGACTCAGGAGTTGTAGGAGGAGTATTTAGCACTGAATTGCTGCCGCTACTTGGAAATTCAACTTTCTTCTCACCCACTTCAGTCGGTTTCTCCTCAACAGGTTTAACATCCACACTTGCTGGCAAAGATTTTTCAAGTTCACAATTAGGCAAAGAAATACCTTCTTCTGCAAGAGTCTGAAGCTGCTCCTCTGCTGCAGCATCCTCGGGAGCAGCGTGTGGAGGAGAGGCAGCAGCCTCAGTATCGGAGTCTGAGAACAGCTCCTTCAGCGTTTTCTTTGGCCACTGTCCTTGGATACTTGACCACACATCTTTTCGATCCTTCGCTCTGGTGTTCTGCAGTCTTTCATCAGAGTTGTTTAGAAGCTTTATTCTTTTCTCTCCCACTTCAGAAAATCCAGAGTAGAAAGTACTTGTCCGTAAAGATTTCCTTTTCTCCTCTAGTCCATTGTACTTCTTCGTTGGAGTGATTTTCAGTTTAGATTTGTCTTCCTCATCTTCATCCGAAGAGCTGTTACTGCTGTTTTCTAAACTAAGGGAGCCTTTGTTTTTCGACTTTTCATCCTTTCTATTAGGTGACACGGTCTTTAAGGACTCCTCTGCAACACAGTGTCTTCGTTTACCGCGTTTCACTTGTGGTTTTGCTGTTTTATCCACGATCTCCTTCTTTCCATCCTTTCTCTTCTTTGTGGCTTCATCTTCTCCATCGGAGTCACTATCTTCAGATAACTCTTCCATCTCTTTCCGCAATCTTTCAGGAGACTTGGATACAGACTTGGGCACTACTGCATCTGTAAGAGCTTTAGTTTCTTCTGGGAGGGATAAACTGCTCTGTTCTTTTAGACGGAGTTCATTTTTATCTTGGCTTACGGCTTCGGGCTGGGATTCCTCTTTGCCATCAGCACGTACATTCGGGGCACTTTGGTCATCTTCTTGCTCACTATCATCAGAACTTTCAGAAGCTAATTAAAAATAAATCCAAACAAAACAAAAACAAAACAAGAAAAGTTTGTCTTGATTCTAGTTACAAAGAACTATTTAAAAAAAAAAAAACCCAAAAAAACAACTAAAGAAAACTATACAGACAGCAAGACAGGGATCTCTCTCTAGCAGTCTCTCTCTTAAATGGTACCTTCTGAAGAGTTCAAAAACTCATGGTATAACAGCTAGATTACAAACTAGGAAGAGTCTCTGTTATATAGTACATTTCCAGGAATTTCTGAAGAGGTAGAGAAAGCATTAATCCGTAAAATAAGAACTTGTGCGTAATTACCCAAACTGGAAACTGAAAGATGTCCACACATATTTCTTATGGGTTACAAATACTACCATTATCTGCCTTTTTTCCCAAAGCCCATAACACAGACATCATTTTCCCTGGAAAATCCAGAGTCTAAAGGACAGAACAACAACAACACACATCAGATACTCTCTAACAAACCAACCTGATGATCAGCCTGGAAAAAGGAAGTGAAATCAATAAAGAAAGGCACTTAGGGAAACAAATGGACAAGAAGAATGTAGGACAACTGCAAGAAAATTCAGGGTCAACAGTAAAGAAACTGAGAGAAGAACAAAGATATATAATCCAGAAGGAATTAACATCAATCTCATTCAGTGGGAAAAGATATGGATTCAAGGAGAAACATAGGAATTGGCTCAAATATACATATATATGTAACTCCTTGATTTGTAAAGTTAATTACAGATTAATGCCCTAATAATAGTGTCATCGCTAATTGCTTTTTTTTTTGTTTCTCATTTCCTACAGAAATGAAGCTTCATAGATTATGTTGACTGTTATTCTACCTATAGTTTTGGAACTCAGTGCCCAGTGTCACCCAGGTTCAAATGAGCTGGAATGATTATTAAATTCACACAGCTTCCACAGAAGTTTGTGGTTACCCAAATTACCTGTACCATACATGATTTCCTTCTCTAGAGGCATGCTCTGAACTAAGAATGAAGAGAAGCAAGTAAGTATTAAAATGCTGCTGTAAATGTGTGTGAAAGGGAACAAAGTGCTAGGAACAACAGATATGCAGACATGAATAACAGGTCCTATAGCTTAGGTAAATCAAAAATTTAGAAATTCGATAGGAAGCAAAAATGCTTTGCTCTATATCAAACAAACAAACCAACCAAAAAAAGGATGGCAACACAAAATGTAATTGACTGTTAACACACCGAATCCACAGAAAATGCCAACACTGCTTTCGTCCAAGGGTTATTTTTGAAGATGATGTTATAATTAGCCAGACAGACTCAAGCATTTAGTTGCATCAGTTATTCTACATTGTCATTTACTCCTGTTTAAAGGCCATTTACAGAATTAGAAAAAGCTTTTAAGTACAATACCTTGTAGCCCATTAATGATAGAAGTAATTTCTATCGATTTAACTGGAGCTTGTTCAGTATTTTTGGCTTCAGTGCTCTCAAGTTTGGACCCAGTCTCTGGTGATGTGCTGGTGTGAAAGGGGGGTTTTGACAAACGTCGCAGTTTACAGGGTTTAGGAGAATACTTCTCTTCCTTCTCTCTGTCAGTTTTATTCTAGGTGAAAAAAAAAGATACAAAAATTCTTCTCATTGGAGCACACATCTTATCATGGATTACAATTACACAATGCTTACAGTTATCTTAAACATTCAACCTCTAGAGGAAAGCTCTCCTCTTTGTTTAAAGAACTACAAATACTTTTCTACACTCCATGCCAAGACCTTTCTACTGAAAAGAGGGACTTGGTCAACACTAGAACAAATGTGAAAACAAACACAACTAGTGCTCTGAGCGGCACTGCAGGATGCCAAGCTCAGCAGTGGCAGAAGGAAAAGCTTCCTTGCAGCCCACTGTCCAAGAAATATGTCATCATGTAAGCCTAAATATCAGTTGTGGAAGAACCAATTTTGAAAGAAATGCTTGGCAATAAAATTATAGAGTCCCATGCACATAGATTAGTCCATAGGTTTGCTCTGCAGAATCAGAGAGCTCTCAAATTTCACCCCCACAAGCTGGCTCCCAACACTGACAGTAATCTGTATCCTTCTCATTTGTTTTCAGTAAATGGCTACATGCATTTAATTTAAAAATTCAGGAAAGGAAAAAGAAGCTTCACCTCCTCACCTCAAAGAGAAAACCCAAAACTATGATGAAAAGAGTATTCATGTTCAAAAGACTACAAAGTTGCTCTTCTTGACAAGTATTCCTAGGCCAATCAAAAGGTCAGGAAGGGAGGCAGGGATTACATTACTATGTATCAAACCAACGCTGGGGGCAACAAGAGAGAAAAGGGAGAAAAACTACCTTTATTTTCTTTCGATGCTTAATTTTTGGTACATTTTTATCAGCTGGTCTCACTATCTTGTCTGCCTTTATCCATTCATCATACCTAAACAGAAAAAGAAATTGTACACATTTATGGTTTTAAGATAATCACATCACAACAGAAATTTAACTGAGGAAAAAGAAAATTAGTAGCCATATAAAAACAGAATTGGAATTTGAATCAAGTAATTTGTGGAATTCTCAAGTCTGTGAAGGATTAACGTCTTTTTGCACTAGAGGGTAAATGCAAAATCTTCTATTTTCCAGTCTGCACAGAAACAGCAGAAATCCAGGTATGCAGGTAAAATTAATTACCTGAATAAGAAATTTGTACAGACCTCTAACAGGTATACTCCCTATTTATACACTGTAAAACCTTAACAACAAAATAAATCCTTTCAACTACATAAAATGTGACCAGTTAATAAAAATAAACTCTTTCAATCCTGAGTGACTGCAAAGAGCTATTTGGAGTGAATAACCCTTTGGAGTCCCCAGCTTTAAGTCACTGACTTCGTTGTGACGTTTTCTGGTTCCTTTTCTATTAAAGTTTCCATTTTGTATCAGAATGATACAAGACAAAAACATATTAAATAGTACCAAGATACTAACATTGGGCATCTTGTTATTCAAGGCTGGACCTGTTAAACACAAATCCAAGACCAAAGAAACACATTCTTAGTAAGAATATACTGTAACTATGGCACTGTGCTTTCCAGATTGTGTATTTCTGAAAAAACTCAAGAATCGTTTAAATCAATTCTTTTTCCTCCCACTAAGAAGAAGCTGCCTTACTACTTAAACTGTAATTCAAGAACATCTGCATAAGAAACAGTTCCGTTAAAAATCAGTTTGTATTAACTTTGGCCTGAATGTACATAC
>WEKY01058397.1:265-13525 GCA_013390045.1 Picathartes gymnocephalus
AATAGTCAAAAAAGTTCTTCAATTCTCTCTTGAGGTAATGAAAATAAATTTTCATATAAATGCCTCCAACATCTGCCACTTCTACTGTGAATGATACAAACCAGATGTAGGAAAGCTGTAGTAGGAACTTGGAGAACACTCCTCTATGGTATACAAGTACATCAAGCATTTCCACACTGTTTTTGTACTTGTCAATAGTGCTAATTATCAACTCCAGTAATATGAATATAATTTGTAAACTTTAAGTAAATCATTATTACAAAATTCTAGGGTAAAAGAGAATTGTACATGTTTTGACTCTTAGAAAAACAGATTAGTGCAGTATCTTCTATTAATTCAGTTCATCCTAGAGGGTTCACATGGAAACTTTTACAGCTATTTCAGAATATCAAGCATATTTGTGAAGTGAACCCATTAAAAGACTGAAGATTGATTTAGATTAAACAATGGTAAGAAAACCCACCAAGAATTGTGATAAAGTAAACCCGCGGTCATTATCACACACTTAATCTCCTGGTCTGGCAAAAAATCCCACCACCCAAACCAGAACAGGCACAGCTCCTCCTGTATCTTCTCTTATTCCACAAAATCTGTCAAACAACATAGGTGTCACTAAGCTGCAATTACCAATGACACTCTCCACAACTTACTTTGAACACACCATTCTATTTATTAACATTAAACTTAGCGACATTGCAGTAACGGAGTTGTAAATCAGCCAATAAGCTGTAAAATGTTAAAAACACAACTAAATTTCTTAATGTCTTTAAAAGTATATTTTATTCTAAAACATCCTACCTACCTTGTTTACAAACTTTCTGAAGTAACTAATGCTCTAAAAATTGAGTGTCCTTTTAAAAACATTTTAAAATAAACTATTTTAATCTAACATTCAGAGGTTTAGGCTTACTTTTCTAATTATCATATTACAGAACTTCATAAAACTTTGGTTAGATCCCTTGAAAGCCTGGCTTGCTCTTTTTCAATAGTTAGCATTACTAATCATATTGCAGCTCTTAGCATGCCAATGTTTCCAGAACTTTTTTATGGACAGCTGTAAGATGGCCACCTTCAAACACCAAGAAATTGAAGCTGAGAAGATAAAGTGATCTCTACAAGGACATGAAACCCCCCCTCAATAATCCAGTTGCAAAGATGAGAAATGAATGCACCTCTTTCTGAAATCTTCCATCCCCAACTCAATCACATCCGGATATGGGAAAGAGTTATTCTGAATATGCTTCAAAGACATTCTCAATATCAAATAATTATTCAAAAATAAAATAATGCCAAATGCAGTTCTGATTTAGCTAGAATTTAAAAGTGCATCTCACTCCCTTGAACAAGTAGTGACCAAAATTTCCCAACATTAGAATATTGCCTGACATACACGGTGTTTTCTCACGGAGCCCATGCAAATGAATTACACAGGAACCCACAAAATAACTGATAGGACTGAATCTGTCACAGTCACTTCCAGTGGCTTTTAGCAGTGTTTCCTATGTGCTGTACTGAACTTGTGTCTCACTGGAAAGCATTAGCTTAACTTCCATTTCTTCTCTCCCTTTTTCTGGCAAGTTGAGAGCTGCCAAAAACCTAACCCTGGCACAGAAGGACTCAGATGATCTGGAGGTCATGTAGCTCAACTCTCCTTGTCAAAGGAGGGTCAATGCCAGGAAGTTGATCAGGACACTATCCAGTCAGGTTTTTGTGTATCTCCAATATCTCCAAATCCAAAACTCATCATATTTGAGATGAGGGACCTGACCCAGTCAAACACATACATGTTTATTTCTGACTTCACATTATTTAGGTCGGCATTAAGCTGGAGTGCAGGAAGAGTTGTGGGTCATTGCTGTTTACATACATTTTGTTACAGATACCATCAAGATATGCACAGAAGTTGGGCTCTTCCTCATTTCTCATGGGTTAAAACTTGTTCAAAGAAAGTAGCAAGAAAAATTTATTGGGCAATAAGGAATTCAACTCCTCCTAATAGGGCCCTTGTCAAGGACAAGGTGCCTCTTTGCAAAAAAGTTTATCCCAACTATTGGAATGAACTTGCTCTTCACTGGGAGAACATCTCCCAGCTTCTAGATCTGCATAGCATTTACCAGGCTATGGCACCAGCACTAAATAACTTACATGACTTCACAGCTCCTGCCACTGTATAATTTGGGTTTGGTTGCCCAATAGGAGCCAAATGCATTCCAGTTAACAAAACTGTTATTCAGAACAGACACTGTCTGGTAGTATATTTCATGCTCTTCTGTCTTACCAAACGGCAAGTACAGGGAAGTGGTCACAGCACCAAGCCTGAGTCCAAGAAGGGTTTGGACAATGCTCTCAGGCTCATTATGTGATTCTTGGGATGTCCTGTGCAGGCCCAGGAGCTGGACTCGATGATCCTGATGGGTCCCTTCCAACTCATCATATTCAATGATTCTACTTTGTGTTCTTTAGCAAAAATAAAAGAAAAAAAAAGGAAAAAAAAAAGATATTTCATCTAGCCAGAGCACTAGTTAAAATGTTGTTTTCAGAGTGTAGATTTCTCTTCAATAATGAATTGATTCTGCCAAAAACTTCCAATGTTAAAACCCAACACCAAGCTCAGAAGTAATACAAAAAGCCAAGCACCAAGTTTTTATATTAAGTGATTTTGCCTTTTATATAATATTCCCTTTTTGTTTGGCACAGTAACAAAGTTCCAGTGCTTAGTCAAGATGAGTTTTGTTAAAACTTCTATGCAAGATTTTGAGTTTGCAAGCCTCAATTCCATCAATAAAAGTTAATTTAGCTTTCATTTTTGTTCCAATATGACCCACAAAGTTCTTCAAATATGGTATTACAAAAACTCCCAGGAGAGAAGGTCATTCACAGACTTGAGGAAAATTAGACAGTGACATAATTTATTCTGCAAAACTGGCATATTAACAAAGGAAAACACAAATGTACCACGGTGATTAAAAGAGACTTTTCCTATCCTCAAAATCATTAGCAGATAACCTTACACCTGTTGAATGAAGGTGTCCTTCACCACTCTGATTTCCTGGTGCTCTGTTTCATCTGATAATGCCAACATAGGCTGGTCTCTTCAGTTTTACAGCTGAATATTCTCAAAACTACCTCACACAGATTGAGAAAGTAATGTTATACAATTTCTGTGAAGTTAGAGAGAGAGACAAGGGTCAGAGTGAGGTCCAAGCTCCTCTTAGCTAACAGAAATAGAATGGTATTACCACAGAATAGACCATGACCTCAATACTAAGACTCTTCTGAGCTCAGCTATAACTTGCATTTAGCAATTCCAAGTGAATTCTGTACCCGATTAAGGACTCTTCTTCATCTTTGACAGTTCTTTGGTCAGAAAGCAAGAAAGATTGTTTCTGATCTCACACCAATTTGTTCCTCAGAAGGAAACAGAGGTTTGTAACTTAGCACATGGGTTAATTTGAGTAGAGAGGGCTAGGACAGTGAAAACAGGCAGATGCTATATGTCTTTCTCTTGAAAAATTTGGGGCTATTGGCAGAAATGTATAGCTTTTTCAGAAAATTTAGCTCTAACAATTCTACTAGTATAAAAGGAATTTTTTTTTGATTGTTCACACCATATTAAAACAATAAACACTGGAACATTATTCACTCCAGTTTGTCTCAATCCACAGTCATCCACTAAAGAAAACCCAGGTCCTGTGCACTTGAGCTTTTCTATATCATCTGAATTTACTCATCATTAAAGGCAAGAAACATAGTAAGAAAACACTGCAATGGTTTGTATGAGACAATAAAGAAACAAAAGATGAGCAAAGGCTTTGACATAAGGCTGCTATATTTCAGACAAGGGAGAGGAAAAAAAAGAAGATAATTTAGAAAGGTGCCTGAGTCCTGCCCCTATACTAGGGTCCTATTTAAAGATACCCTCTTCTGACCCTTTTTTCTTTCTTTCTTAACCCAGAAGCCCTGGAATAACCATCCCCTGGCCTGAAGGACCACATCTACTCACAGAGTTCCAGTTCCGCCTGTTATAACACCAGAGTCCTAATGTTTATTCAAAACCTACCATCTTTCTCAGAACAATGCTTTCAATTAAGGCTTTCACCATGTCACTTTCAAATCCTCCACATCCTTCTTCATCACATTCCTTCTACCTCTCTTCCCCCTCAGATCTAATCATTAGGCGTCACCCTGGCCAAGAGCACCTTCTCCTTCAGCTTCTCAACTCAGCCACAGGTCCAGCTCTTGATTCTGAAAGGGATTAAGAAATACCCTTCTAGACAGAGCATAGTTACAGTTTCAAAAACATGCAAAACAAACTCTGTTTTCTGGGTTCACGGAGAAACTATCCTAAAAAAAGAGAGAAAGTATAGCATAACTATATTTGGATATTCTACTTAAAGACAGTGGTGATGATTTGGAAGATAAAGTGCAATAAGTCTGCTTTGAGATCAGAACTTGAGCTTAAAGGTATCCAGTGTATTTGGATAAATACAGGGTATATGCAGTAAAGAATCAAAATGCGCATTGCATGTAATATTTACCTTGTAATTACTTACATCTAATTCTTCCAGTATGAGAAGTTACAAAATCTACTATCACATACTTATGCTGTGAATTTCAATTTTAAATAAAATACAGTTGACCTGTTAAAGGGAATTCAAGAGAGAACCCCAGAGTTAAAAGTGAAATGCAAAGCAGCTAAGATTAAATTTACAAAGGATTGTGAGCTCAAACTCAGTACTCAAAAGCACCTAGACTATTAGCATCTGAGAATGTATCACAGGTTTTGTAACAGTCCTCTAACACTGACAGTCTCAACTGGTGAGGCACATGCGTGTGTGCATTTGTATGTGCGCAAGTGCCTGAGTATCTGCACTCTATGAAAGCTCTTTGATGGCATTTGCTTGCCTGCTTTTTGAGTTTTAGTCATGAAGGTGTTGATGTACAGAGACAAAATTTTGGGAAGTTGAATGCTTGGTTCAAGATTATTCTTTGAATTAGATCTGCAGTGAATGCAGATAAATTCAGGTTTATGATATTAAATATATTTTTCTGCAGACATGCAAGGTACAGAGCTTTATTTGAACATTTCCAAGTATGTGGTAGAGCAGACTAGAGTGATGTTTAAAATGAAAGGCTGTGCTGTCTTAAACCAAAGAGGACACACTGGTCCTGGGCTTCTGCTCTCTATCACAAGAGTCAGTCAGTGACTCCTCACTCACACTGCTCCCCTGGGCCAGCATGGCACCAGGGCACCCTGACATAAGAAAGGGTCCCAGCACTTCACATGACAAATGCAAGAGACACAGATGCTTTGCTCAGTAACATCCAGCTAGAGCTGGTTAAGCTGTCCTGCACCTACTGCAAACATTTTGACAGACCTCCTAAACAGAGGCCACAATTCCTTGAATACCATCTGTGACTGGACTCAGGAAACACAGGCCTCTTCAGACAAGTGGGTGGCTTGATCCTTTTAAACATGCAGCTGCAGGAGGTGGCTGTGGCACGAGAGTGGGAATAAAAAGCCTGGCCAGATTCAAGTATTCACTGAACTCTAGCCTTAAGCACATCAGTTAATTCCTGTAATTAGAACTTACAGCTTTCTCTATGGCTGCCTCTTCTTTGCATTTAGTTTCTTTTCATTTTTTTTTACTGGTCCACAGAAGCAATTGAAGTATGATAACTATATTTCAAAACATATTTTAACTCCTCACCACTTAGGCCTTTTTATATTTTCTGTAATCAACTTGAAGATCACTTTGGTATTGCTGTGCTCACATAATTGTTTTTGTGCCCACTCATCATGATGTCTAGAAGACAAATACAGCATGCGGACATGCACTGCACATCCATTAATCTTGGCAGATTTTATGTCCCACGTTCTTGGTTGGTACAAAATAGAAAATAAGATTTTCAGTCAGCACTTATGTCAGTGGAACAATATTGGTTTTTACCAGCTAAAGATTAGACTCAGTTCTCTAGGTCTATAGAGCAAATAACTAGAAGCACTCCAGGAATACCTCTTTCTTTAGACTGTCCCATGGATTCTTATGTCCGAAAAGGATGATACCCTTCCTCTTATACCATCATCTTCAGAAGAACGTACCAATAATAAAGTCCTACTGTGATGCATAACACAGTATCTGTGTTGTAACACAGCATAAACACCTAAGTTTCAAAAGAAGAATCCACTATACAAATTCACCAGTCATTCAAGGTTTAAACGTGTGAATCATTTCTAATTAAACACATTTTAGGTGATAAAATGAAACTGCATCCACAAGAGGGAAGGAATTGACTAGATGTTTCACAATGTCACTTCAACCTACTGGGGACAGTATTTCCCTGGTGTCAAAGCAAATCTGAACCTCAGTCAGAAATTCAATCTAACCTGCCAAGATAATTTTAATACTGGAACTAAGATAGCAGTCATATAAAGTATCAAATGAAAAAGGAGCACAAGGAAGAATAAATAACAAACAGTAAAGATCTTCATTTATTTCACTGACATGACTGATATTTGCCTCAGTTCAAAAAAAAGGCATAAATTAAGTGCAATGAGCACAGAGACTTAAGTAGCCTTATTGATTTTCTTAGGAGTTTTCATATGATTTGTGCAGACTTAGGATTTCTTGTGAATTATACAGAACAGCCCACTCAATACTGATCTTTTTCCTACACTTTTAGATATCCAGGTGCATACCAAAATAATCCTTACCAACTGCCCTTTGCTGTATAAATGTTGAAACAAGGATGTTGTAATAAGATTGTTGTTTTCTTTGTATAAAACTATTTAGCATCATAAGGACTCAATTAAAAAAGCCTCATAGAAGAAGAAGAAAAAATTAGAATCTAATTGAAAGGGACAGACAAAATATGTATAAAGATCCTTTTGGAATAAAATACCATGTGGTTTTACTTCATGTTTCTAGCTCTGTTATGTTATGCCTGAACCATAGCATTAGCATCCCTGTTTGAAAATACCTAAATAAATTAGATGTTTTTACATTATTTCAAGAGCACATTAACTTTTCTGATTTTTAGTCTTCATATACAAGAAAAATAAATCTGAGAACTAGTAATCACTAACAAGTATCATCAGTTGAGACTCTGAAATCTCTCTCTGTATGGCAGAATTATCCTCATGAGAATGCAGAGGACCAAAGAAATATTTAATTTACTGAATTGACTTTTAATTTACTGAGAAGACAGGATGTAGAGTTTAGTCTTCTAGACTTCAGTCTGGCATTTATCACCAATTCAGCAAAACAAGATTTTTCACAGGTCCTGAACATACAAATCTCAGAACAATCTATCCTCTTTTTAATACCTTCTGTTACCATTTATATACATACAGATCAAACAGATAAAGATCTAGTATGCCAGAACATATAAATACTTTATGGAATAATTATAAATATTGCATTGTTTATGACTTGGATATAATTTTTTTGACACCAGCTAAGGAAAATGAGATTTTGAAGCTGAGCAGCCAAGCCATGAAACCAGAAACAAGCATACCTACATTTAACAAAGACAAGTGTAAAAATATAATAAAGCTAAAACCTATATAATAGAGGTCTTGTGTTGCTCTTAATTTCAATTCTGTATATAAATTCATGAAGAATAAAAATTCAATACCTGAAATTAACAACAGACCAACCACAGACTTAATAATTAAGACTGGTTTGACTGGAAAAATCACTACACTATTCCAATGCTATGCTTTCTGGTCCCAGCCTTCCCATCTTCATCTATTAGAATAGGTGCCTTATTCCACAAGGAAAGAATTATTCGCTATATTGACAACTAGAGCTGCAATGGTGACAACTGCATCTGAATTTCCAAGACACTGAATGGAGTTTCATTTTAGGAAACATTCAGGTGTCATACCTAATCATTTAACTTCAGGTGAAATCTTGCAGGAACTGAAAAGCACTTGATCATTACTATCTAAATCCAGCCTGTGTTGGCAGTTCTTGAAGTCCCACTGTGCTGTGTAATCAGTAATCAGAGCTGAAACATAACACAACTTTCATACTTAACCTAAAAGTTCAGCACAAAGATAAATACATTTACTTAACATCGTAATGCAAAAATGGAGTGTTTGATAAGGCCACAAGAAATGTCAAAAAGACATTATTTGAAGCAAACTGGCACAGCCATAATCTTACTTTCCCCACGTTCTGATGGAAGTTGACCTTTCAAAATTCATAATCGATAGAAAATACATCATATACCACATTTCTAGATTCTTGCAATTCATTGGTTGCTGTCAGAGCTTTGATTTGCACCCTTTTAAAATGCAAAAATGCCTATATTTTCATCAGAAACAAATTTCTTAAGGTTCAAGCAAATCTTATGTTCAAGTAAATCTTTTTCCACAACCACTGAGTTACTCAAAATTTTTTTCAAATGGAACACCAAAGCACTTTTATGTCAAAGAAAGCAACAGTACCTCTAGACACACACTAATCATCATTCATTTCAGAGCACGCTGTAGCTGAATTTCACATACAAGAAGGCACAATACAGAGGTCAAATGCTGCAGTGTTCTGCTCATGGCTTTCTTTATGCACAACAGATATAAGCCTCGGGGATATGTGTGAAATCTATTTAATGGACACAGACTAAGAACAGAAACTGCCATCTGTTCCTCGTATATATTTGGGCTTTCTGTAAGACACTTCCATTAGGCTATTGTTAGGCTATGACGAATCATGACAAGAAGCTCTAAAATTTGTCTGTGATCCGCCCCTGTCCTCGTCATGCCTAAAATGTGCTACAAAACTCTTCAGCACCTTATCACGTGCCAGAATAACTTCCTTTCAGACTGTGATTTCACAATAGTGTTTAAAAACAACAGAGGGAAAACAGCTTGTATTTTGATCTTACTTTAAAAATTCACTGCCAAAGAAGGACGCCATATCAAAGTTTGCACATGACTGAAATTTATTTGGGGTCACAACAGCACTTCAGGAGCTCATATCTGCTCTGTCAAACTTCAAGTAGCTTAACCAGCTTCTCTATGACTACTTCATTCTTCAGTTCCCATATTTCTCATCGATTCCCTCATTTTTGTCCCCAGATGCTTATTCATTCCAGCTCCTTGTGGAGCACTATGTGAGAGGGAACAAAGACAATGTCTCATGGTTATCCTTCATTGTGATGATGTTTTATACAATGAAATTTAAACTTTGCTGGTAAGTGCTCAAAATGCAACACTTAGAATGAACTGTTCATTCTTGTGAGATTTTCTTTCTTCTTGCTCTTGTGAAAAGAAATGCTGGGAGGAAGCCAGAATGGAGTCAGCAGAGTCCTTTTGTGGGGATCAGTGAGCTTTTTAAAGACAATATGCCTACTCTTGTATTTTTTTCCTGGGCATTCTCTGCATAAAAAAAGCTTGCTCCAACCATGTGCCATCTTTTTTTTTCACCATCTTTTGCTCCAGATATGCCCTATTTTGAACTCTACCACTCTCATGGCTCCTTCTCCCTTTGCCTCCCTCTTCTATGTATTAAACCCTAGATGACCTCTGTTGTTTTGCTTCATCTAGTTAGTCTTCCTCTCAATAAATTTCTTCCAAATTATTTAATTGTCAGAAAACATAACACTGTTATTAAATCTCCAGGACAGATCTGTGCATTCTAATCTGTTTCTCCACCATACCTGATTTGTTCAGGTAGACTGAAAGCTCTTAATTAGTGGCACTTCTTGTTACTCAAGCAGTAGTGACAAAGTAGGATTCATCTTTGGTAAATTCCTAGGAATTACTGCATTAGAAAGAAGCAGCTAAAAACTGCTGACCATAAACCGTATCCAGGGACTTCTCTTAAGTACTGCTACCTAAATTATCACCATTCAATTCTTTACACAAAATGCCTCATGCAAGTCTAATTTGGCTTACTGGTTTGGGTGAGAGTTTTTTGTGTATGGTTTTTTTGTTTTGGTTTGGGTTTTTTTGTGATTTTTTATTTGTTTGGTTTGGTTTTTTGTGGGGTTTTTTTTGGTTGGTTGGTTGGAGGTTTTTTTGGCTTTTTTTGAGGGGGAGTTGTTTGTTTGGTTGGTTTTATAAGGGGGTTTACAGATATCTTGGCAGCTTCCTAATTACAAAAAGCACAGCAGTAAAAACTAAGACTTCTAATTACTATTTCTAGTAACGCTTTGGAAGTTTCCTGCAATTTTCCTTTAACTGCAGTAAATACAAAACCAGATATATTGATTTAAAAATTGAACCTGTGGACAGTGTGTAGGACCTTAAGTAGGTATTCCAAACTCAAATGGAGAAGCTCTCCTGGGTGACCAAGTCTCTCTCCTTGCTACTTCGGGCAATGTTTCATATGCTTTCATTCTTAAAATATCACAAAATCACAGAATATTCTGAGTTGTAAGGGACCCACAAGGATCATCAAGTCCAGCTCATAAGTGAACGGCCTCTTCAGGGATTGAACCCATGACCTTGGTATCCAGATGAGGAAAAGATAACAGGACAAGGAAGAGTTTTTACCACCACTTGTTGTACTGGAATATTTTTATCTTGCTGCTTTCCTAGGCAGAAACCTGCCTCACTTGATATCCTTTTACCCTCTCTAGCTTTTATTCTCAATAACTGAGATCCCACCCTGTAATTTCTCTCTCCTGTGCTATTTTCATGGATGACAATAATTTCCCTTTTTAGCTTTCACCCTGCACAGCCAAGTGCCTTTAGTATCTTTCTTATTAAACCAACTTTTCACTTCTAGAACCTTCTCCTACTAAGTACAAGTTCAACCTTCTTCATTACTGATGGTCAGTTATACACAATATTCCAGATTAAAACTTGCCAATGCCTTTCAAAATGGCATTAAATACTTGGCACATCTGGTTACATCTTGCCTGATATAAATAATATTGCATCTATCTCTAAGCAATTCTGTCTACTTTTATTACAATTTCCCTAAGGAATTGTTTCCTTTAAACAGCATAAAGGCAGAAAATCTAGTAAAATTTCAGTTGGACTACTGCCTGGGAGTGATGAAAATGAAACTATTAACCAAAATGGTACTTATATCCCCATGACAAAGATGCATTTTCAAATTCACAAATTTGAAAAAAGTGTTTTTCCATTCTCAGTATGAGGAAAGGGCATTTCTTGATCATTTGATTTTCAGCCTTCAGAAAATAATTTTTTCTTGTTCGAATTTAATTCTAATGATCTCTGTAGGGAAATGTATCTTTAGAAGGCCCTACAGTCAGCTGCAATTCCCTGCTACTGTCATTCCCTGCTTTTGCATGACTGCTGTAATTTGTGAAGTTCAAAGAGTAAAATAAAGTAAAAAGATATAAAGACTAAAGAAAGAAGTATACCAACTAAAAGCCAGATAATGTTGAGATGCATAACAGGCATAAGAAAAAAATCTTTTTACAGCCCTGTTTTAAAACTGTAAGCAACATGTTCTAATAAAACAGCTGACACTTGAAGTAGCTTTTTCTAGAAGTTGCTTCTGAGGATGTTTTATTATTATTTTCAACTAATTCAGTATCAGACTGACCTCAGAACCTAAAGACTGATAAACTCCACAAAATATGAAACATGAGAAATGTTGTTAAGCGGGGATGACAAAAAGAAGGTAAAAATACAGAAAGTCCATAAAGAACAATTTTGAGGTGTTAACCCAGTCCCTGATAAGAAATTGCATGATGGGATCTGCAGAAAAAAACCTTTAAGAAATTGAGCTGAAAGATTCAGGATCAATCCTCGGCAGGAGATTAAGGACTGCCAGAATCACCTCTGTCCTATTGAATCCTAGGGAAGGCAAACATCTCTCTGAGAAGTGCACACAAAAAGCTCACATAAGGAAGAGCACCACTGCAGAAGAGAGTAACAAGCTCCAACTGGCAATCCAGCAAACAAAACAGTGGATAGTATTATCAAATCATTCAGGTTAGATGATACCCCTGGAGGCCATTCAGTCTAAGCTCCTGCTCAAAGCAGGTTCTCTTAGAACAGGTTGCTCATCACTTTGGTAACGTTTTAAGAATCTCCAAGGATGGAGATTACACAATCCTCTCTGGGTGCCTGTTTTGATATTTAACACTCTTACAATGGAGAAAAATTTAAATTTAAGAAGAAGATTCTATGATAAAGGTTAATGTTTCACAGTGATTTCCAGCAACCCGAGAAATCAAATAAGGCTTTTCATTCAATCCCAGCCTATGAAAAGTTAAAGAGTCTATGTCAATAATAAAGTAAGATGCCTTGGTCTAATCCCCATGCTCCTCCAGTTCTTCATTTGCAGCACTCATTCTTGCTTTTTATCTGCAAATGAATAATTTTGTGCTTTGCAGTATTAAATGACTTTTCTTTAACTCCAGACCATAAGATCACCTCTTGCCTTCTATGATATTATCCTATTCTTTTGCAGAACTCCCAAATTCTTCCAAACAGTCACAATATTTCTCATCCTAATCTTTGAGCACAAAATACACTCATTAGAATATGAAATGGTATTGATCTTGCACATCACTGATTCTCAAGAAACCCTGCTGTACTCTCCCTGTTCATGATGTTACATGATGCTGCCCTTCCTTGTGGTAATTTCTCACGCACTGAAAGGTTTGCTCAGACTGATACAGAGTACTTCTACTGCCTTACCTTGCTACAGGAGTCAAATATTATCACTGGAAATACATTAGTGTCATGGTTTAAAAAAAGCCAACTTTTTTTTTCTCCTGGAAAAGCTCTTACAACTTCCTCCAGGTACAGCTTCCGATAGATCTGAGAAGCCCATGGACTGGCTGGCTCTGCGATGGGCACTCTGTGTGGCCACTTGAATATTAGAACCGCCTTTGTGAACCCACATTTTAAGAGCAGGAAGCCAAAATCTTTCTCTTTCGTTTCCAGTCACAGAAAAGGTAACAGGGTGCGGGGATCCATCAGTCCCTCGGGGCCAACAGGCCCCCCCGGCCTGCCTGGGGGAGGGGAGGGGCCTCATTCCCCCCTCCCTTCTCCCTTGGCCAGCGCTGTGGCTCCTCCAGGCTGGTTTTTTCCCTCCCCTCCTTGCCTGAGGGGGAAGGGAATGCAGTTCCATATGGCTGGCATGGCTTTCTCGGGCCTGGCCTCTGTTCGCCCCTGCCTTCCACCCTGGGAGTGCTGGGGGGAGGCCGAGTCCCTGCTTCCCCCCCCCGGCCTCCTCAGGGTGCTGCAAACACCTAACAAGAGAGAGATCAGCCTATGGTTATCAGGAGCTGCTGGCTTTGGCCCTAAAGTTCTTCACCTCCCCC
>WEKY01058397.1:13788-25355 GCA_013390045.1 Picathartes gymnocephalus
AGAGAGAGAAGACCTTTGCTGTTCTACTAGAACTGCTCATCCTTAAAACTTTACCCCCAAGACACCGACTTGGGTCCTCGACACAGTCGCGGGAAAGGCTGCGTATCGGGGAAAGGATTGTCACAGCTGGACAGACTCCGGGCGGGAGTTCACTGTGATATTAAACCCCAGGAAAAAACTGTGTTTCTTGTGGGAAGATCAACATGGTGAAACAGGAGAGACTCCTCTTTCCAACTGAACTAATGAAAGTTTGTTTCAAAAATGGTAAACTGACCAAAGACCTCTAAGTTTTGGTTTCTTGGGTTGTTGATGGAAAAAGAAGTGTTGGTACAGAAAGACAAATAAGGTGGGAGGAGAAACATCTGGGGGTTGATTTTGGGTTTTTTTTTTTTCTTTGTCTTTAGTTCTGTTAATAAACTATCTTTTATTTTTCAAAGTTTAGGCCTGCTTTGCATTTCTCTTAATCCTTATCTCATCACAGAAGGCCAACGTACTTAAACCCCTGCACCAAACTACTCGCTTAGTGTGAACAAGCGAATAGATGAACGTGAACCCACTACATGAAATGGTGTTTCTGCCCAGTTTCGAAGTCAACCCGCTACAATTAGTCTGATAGAACTTATCTCATACAAAATAAAGGGAATTTTTTATCCCTCTTTCCAACATCTCTGTTAAAGTATTGTATAACACTGAAGTACAATTCACAGGCTGGAGGTTTTTAAGCAGAAGATATGTTAACTTACAAAGACTACCTGGGAAAGCATAAAATTTCAAGTAACCTATTCCAAAGAGACCAGACTTTCATCACAACAGATGAAAGGATTTTTCTTGACTTAATCATAAATTATAATGAGCAAATTATAATCAGTAAATTAAAGCAATACAGATGGGATGTAGAAAATTCACTTGCAACAGCGAATGAGATGTGTGAAGATGATTAATTAAATTATTACAGAACAAAACCAACTGTAAGACAAGGAAGGTAGATTCATAAAACCAAAAAATAAAGCTTATTTCAAAGGAACTTCAATAGGAATACTAAGTAGTAAAGCAGAAATATTCCCTAACATACTGTAGTTCAGCAGCTGTGTTTATAAAATAATTTGGACATTCACAACTAGAAATCTCTACATAAAAATAGGTTCAAGATCAGAGGAACACAAAATGTCCCATTATTTTACCTTATACAATGTGATTAGATATGAAGCCATCTTACCTTGATTCAAAAAAAGAAAAAAACCTTCACATTTATTGGTTACTCATTACTCAGGCTAATCCTTTTCCCCATAAAACCCCCCCCGTATTATTTAATTTTGCCATTTCTGGTATTTTCTGGACCTAAAGTTTCTCAGTTAACATAACTAAAGGCAAGTTCATCAGGACTGCCTGCAGTACCCATATAGACTAAACTACCACTCATTCTCTTCTTATTCTGTCTCTAATTCTTCTCTTAAGCTGTGTGCTACAGTATCTTATAGTAAACAATTTATCCAGGCTTACTCAAAGAATAAAGATTGAGAAGTTTATATTGCTGAAATTTTATTTTTCCACTGCAAGATAGAAACATCTGATGAAAACTCAGCATTTTGAGATAGGAATTGCCTTGCTCCATGCCAGTCTTCTTAGGAGTTACATCCACTCTAGCATAATTCCTCTGGTGGACACTTTAGAAATATAATGAAAGCTAATTACATCCAACATTCTCACAAGCTCAAGACTGAGTTCTGACAGGTACAGATAGTGTCATTCCTGGTTTTGTGCAGTACCTAACATATCCTGGACAATAATACATTTCACACCATATTAGGACTATGTCAAGATAGAAAGATAGATGAAAGGACAGAAAAAAACAACTGGATTAATTTATTGTTCCTAACCCTTACTGATAAAAACAGCTGGTGCCTCAACAAATAACCTACAATTCAGAGCAGATTCCTACCACATTATCACACAATCTTTTGAAGCTACTTTCCCAGTCTACCACTATGGAAGATGTTTTGAAAAGAGGATATTGTTCTGAAGATTTCACATCTCTGTTCCCAAACCCAGAGAAAACTCAGGGCTGAGAAGGAGCAGGGGAGTTTGTTTCTGTGAGGTGGTGCTTCAGTTATAACTGATAATAAATGTTTTAATAATATCTGTCCTGAAGGAAGAATTTTGATGACTACCTTTAATCTAACTGTGCATATCAATGGAGATGCTATGGCAGGAAAAACATCTCAAAGTATGTCGCTGTCCCTTGGTCCCAGCGATTACCAATAAATAACACAAACTAATAATAACCTGCACAGCACCTTCAAAACAAAGCCCTCCTTACTGATGCTCCAAAGACAGAAATCGAGAAAAAAACCACAGAGAACAAGAGACTCTAAAAAACTTTATAGTAATGGCGATGGGAGAAGGAAAAACAGTAACAAAACATCAGCTCTTTGTCTCTCCAGCTACTTGTCCACTGGCAAGCAAAAAAACTTCTCACAAAAGTGATAGGTTTCCTTCTGCCCTCCCAAGTGCAAGCCAACTGTTTATGGAAACTGTTCACAGATCCCTCATGTGTCCCTCACCTGAGGAAGCAGATGGTGGATTGTGATGAAGCAAAACAAATTAAAATCTAGACTCCCTAAAGTGAATAACAAAATTCCTAACTCTTCAGTTGGAACAGTACTTAGCTCCAACTTACTCATTTTAAATAACCTCCAAGCAATATACATAAAGAATTCTGTAGTAGCTCAATTTTCAACCCCGTTAGCTGTCTGTTCAATCTCATAAGTAATCAACTTTAGTTAATTCTGGCCCAGCAATTTTATGTGCCTCATGATTTTATGCATACAAAAAAAGAATAAATAATTAGTATGTAGAAGAATTACAAATGTTCAATTTGCAAGGAATTAAAATTGCAAGTGAGTGCTTTTAACAGTCTAGTTTAAATGGTTATTGATAATCAAAAGCATTGTAGAAAAAATGCCATGTGAGGCTGTGTGATATCTGCTGTGACAGGATCCACTTAGGAGCAGCCTCATCAGTGGGCCCACACACACAACACACAAAATTTAATAAATCACATACTGTCTCTTTACACAGCTGCTTATTCTAAGGGTTCTATGAAGTCTGCATTACTTCCTACCCACAGTTTTCACAGACAGCACAAAACACACCACATCACACACACCTGGCCACAGCCCTGATATGGTGATTAAGACACCCATCCAAAAGGGAAGATGCAAAGAAAAGCTTACAGCTCAGCTCTTATGCTTTCCATCTACTGCTCACTCTATAGAGACAGGCAGACACATTCTCACCTGGTAAGGTCATGAGCTCAGTGGTGTGAGCTCTGCTTGATTTTGTCTGAGCATATCTCCCAGATCAGTAATTACCCAGAGGAATATTTAAATTGTGAAATCAAATTTTGCTGAAGGACAAGATGGAGAACTCTGCTAAAAATGCAGCAGTGTTAGAAACGCAGAGTACAAGAAACCTTGCTTGGTTGGGGTACATTTTTTATTAGAGCAATTTTTTTTAATAGATAAAAAAAATATGCGTATTATGCTCTGCATTTCAGCTCCTAATTTCTGCAGAATTTGCATTTCAGTACACAAGGTGGGGTTTGGGATGTGGAACCAATGCCAGCCAGCTCCAAGATGGATCCACCACTAGCTGAGGCAATGGTGGTAGCACCTCCAGAATAACACAGTTAAGAAGAGGGGCAAAATTTATTGTGCAAGAGCAATTGCAGCTGGAGAGAGGAGGCAGAGTATGTGAAAGAAACAGCCCTGCAGACACCAAAGCCAGTGGAGAGGAAGTGGGAGGAGGTGCTCCAGGCGCCACAGGTGAGATTCGCCTGGGTGCAGCCCATGGTAAGGCAGCTGTCCCCCTGCAGCCCTTGGAGGTCCACGAGGGAGCAGAGATCCACCTGAAGCCCACGGAGGACCTTACAGAAATGCAGGTGGACGTGCCTGAAGGAGGCTGTCACCCTGTGGAGCAGGCTCCTGGCAAGACCTGTGAACTTGTGGAAAGAGGAGCTCCATCCTAGAGCAAGTTTGCTGGTAGGACTTCTGATCCCATGGGGACCTCCACAATGGAGCAGAGGAAGAGTGTGAGGAGTCCTCCCCATGAGGAAGAATGAATGGCAGAGATAACATGGGATGAGCTGGCCACAACCCTTTCCCACTATCCTGCACCACTGAGGGGAAGGAGGCAGAGAACTTGGGAGTGAAGATGAGCCTGAGAGGTAGAGAACTTGGAAGTGAAGATGAGTCTGAGAAGAAGGGAGGGGTGGGGGAAAGGTGTTCTTAAAATTCAGGTTTATTTCTCATTATCCCACTCTGATTTGATTGGTGATAAACTAAACTGATTTCCCCAAGTAGGGTCCGTGTTGCCCATGACGGTAACTGGTGCGTGATCTCTCCCTGCCCTTATCTCAACCCCTGAGCCTTTTGTTACATTCTCTCTCCCTCATCCAGCTGAGGAGGCAAGTGTTAAAGTAGCCTTGGAGGGCACCTGGAATCCAGCCAAGACCAACCCACCACAGCATATTGTCTGGTCTTTCTAATTCTGGCATTATTAAATGGTGAAAAACTTCTTGGCCACAGGAGTAAAAACTTCAAAAACCAACACTGAAAGAATATATTCTAATTTAGCTGAAACAGTTGTTCAGGACAGGATTTACTCTTGTGCCTGGGGAAATTTATAACAATATTCAACTGACTTTTAAAGTATCACATGACCAAGTCTTTGGTAATTAGGATTGTCCATGTGCTGAGTGCTGCAGAGACAAGAAATAAATCATTTACAGTACTCCTTCATCTGGATAATTTCCATCATATTGGCCCTCTCCTATTAGCTGTATTCTGACTCAATTCATCAATTTTTATGATGAATGCTTGTCAATACTTTATTTCCCTTACAATGCATTCATAAAAGAATTCTTTCAATATAAAGTTACATCTCTTCGCCAAATAATGGTTGTGCCTTTTCTCCCCAAATATGTTGCAACATAACTTCCTTTCCCAATTTTTCTTAATCCTTCAGGTCTTGGCTGACAGACTTTCAAATATACATTAAGTCACTAATTCAAGTTCAGAAGTTTATGTTGGCACATCCTCACTGCTTTATTTGATTATCCAGGTTTTGAAAGTTCATTCTGGAAATCTATCCTGGGCAAAAAATGCACTTGGAAAATAACACAATCATTACTGTGACTTAGAGAACACAGATGTAAACAATTTAAATAATTCTTATACTCTCTGTATTCTTTTCCTTTTGCCTGGTTTCAAAGAATACCTAGATTAATAAAATCACTGTTTTATCTGCCACTAGGTCAAATACAATCAGAAAAATACAATTTTTACCACAAGCCTATTTACAACAGAAAGGGTTTTTTTTGACACAAACATACACAGTGAAATAGCTATCAGTCTATAAATTGCAAGTCTGTTAAATAACTAAGACTTTGTGAAACTACTTTGATCCCTGGAAGAACAACATTAAAGTAAATATGAAATTCAAAAAAGGTCACCATGTAGTATGTGTATTCAATAAGATCAATGAAAACTACAAAATGATAAATTCTAATGGAGGTTACTAAAATAAAAAGCAGGGCAAGCTGGACAGATCTGAAACAAACATCATCAACACCCTTCCATCCCCCAGAAAAACCCCACAACTTCTGCCTCGGGCAGAAGGCAAGTGAGCAATGCATAAGAAGCCAGAGGTGCACACCCAATTGCCATGGTACATTCAAGCTTTCAAGTTTAGGACAGACCTTTTAGGTACTGATGCTTGGAAATGGATTTGGCTTATTCCTGTTACTCTCCTCTCTGCAGTGTCAACGTAAACAAGCTGAAATCAGAGAAATATGAAATGCAGACTCAAGATAGCGGCACTGTGAACAGCGTGACACAGTGGGGGACATTTTGTCTGAAAAAGGCTTAAAAATATATAGTACTCTTTCAGTAGCAAATAGACTCCAGGGGAAAAAAATAGAGATGGTCTTCAGCAACATGAAAGTGATGTTGTGTCTTCTCGACATAACTGCCTGACAAGCACAGGAGTGGCACAGCTTGGCACAGACACTGAACATCCCTAAACTTGCTCAGATTCCAGTAAATAAACCCATAATGATACCCCAAAAAGGAAAAACACACCTGTGTTGTATCAAACATATACAACCTCAGAATAAGCAGAATAAAATAGTTTAAAGCCAATTTAAAAATAATTTTGCTTTGTAGCTAGTTCATTACTAGTTTGACACTATTAAGAGAAATCTCAATAATTTTAATCTTTGATGCAAAGAAGATGTAGCATGCTTTGCAAGATTTCTGTAGGCCTCATGCATGAAGCTAAAGAAGGACTTTATATATTTTAATCAAGTTAATTCCAAATACTGTAGGGTATCATTTGAACTTTTTTTAAATGTATGACATTCAATCTAGAAGAAATTAAGTAACCAAACTCAGGTGTAGTGTTTGTGGCAAATTAAAATTAAATGAAAAAGACGATAAAGTGTTTTGGTTTGGTTTTTTAAATTTATTTTGTTTTTACATTTTAATGTATTATTCCCCTACTCCCAATATGGAATAGTGGTTTTCAGTATAAACTAAAGTTCATAATACTCTTATATTTATGAACTCTATGTATCTTCCAGATAGTTCTTCCTTATCTCCTTCATTATTCCTGAATTTTAATTCTGTATTTAATAACTGCATTGCAATTGTAATCTTGAGAGCTTTGGTGAAAGAAGTAATATGTTAGTTAATTAAAATAACAACATATCCTGCATAATGTAGAAGGAAGTTTTAGCCAAGTTTTCGGCCTTAGAGTGTCTGAACTGGAATACACGAGAATCACATTGCTAAGTCTAAATCCATCTTTGTTAAAATATGGGAATGTGAAAAATTTACTCATTATTATATTTTGTCATTTCAGCTAAAACCAAGACGCAATAGCCACATAACTTATAATTGTACTGTTGTTATGAAGTATATCAGTGAGCCATAACAGTATGATCTCATGAAAAAGAAATTACTTCCACTTCAAAGCATATGAAAGCCAAAAATATGCATTGTTGTCTTCTCCTCAGCACATAAACATACTGTCCCGTGAGGGTGGGACTGTATGAAAATCAAACACGTTCTGCCATTGCAAGCTTTCTACTACAAGTCAAATAACTAAAAGACAACAGGCAACTAAAATGAGGATTAGAACAACAGTTGTTCACTGTAAAAAACCAAACAAACACAAAAGCCTGCATCAACAACAAAAAAACCAAAGAAGCTTTGCTCACATAATAATCTATACTGAACATCGCCCCTGCCATGTACCACCCCTCAAAACAACAAGCTCTGTACAAATTAAACTGGGGACTTTTTATCAGTTTTTCTGTAGTTTAATTCTGATTTGGTGAGACATCAAGAGTGTATTGAGCTGCACTTGGTTGACTGCCTGACCTAGGGTTTTTCAGTGCCTTCACTCCCACGCATTCTATCAGGATATAATTTAAAAAAAAAATTGTTGTAGGTAGAAGACATCAACTTTTCTATCAAAAACTATCAAGGCCCCAAATCCAAAAAACCAAATACACAAAGTACCTTCTTGTACAAACCCCAAAAACTGAAGAGTTGAATTATTTATTTGGACTTTATTGTAGTACAAGAAGCAACAAAATCATGAATGAACACACATGAATAAAAGAAAATTACTGCAATTTTTCAGCAAGATACTGCTGTGCATTAGTAGAACCTTTTTGATTCTAGTTAGTAGTCATACACAAAATAATGGCATCTATAATGAAAATCACTTTTCCCACTGTTGTCTTCAAATGTAAAGTTTCAGCAGCTTGAAAATGCTTTCTATTTTATTATCTCAAGTTGGTTCTTTTTCACTGGAAATGGGATATATGTATTTTAAAAACCCACTGAAAGGTTAATGAAATAGGAAAATTTGTGTTATTGTTGCACTACTTTAGTGCCATGCAAAAATACAGACTTCCAAGAAGTCTTGAATATACTACAAATGCTTTGCATATGAAATAAATCCTAAATTAAATTGAATTCTGCTCCTCATGAGAAAAATGTTGTTACTAAAAATCTTCATTTCATTCTCATATTAGAAAAAGAAAAGCAGCAGCTAAATATTTAAAATTAGGTAAATCTGGGGGAAATATAAAGAAGTAAATTTATTGTTAACTCTTGAAACAATCAAAACACTTGGTTACATAGGTGCCTTACACTAATTTGGAAGTAGTTTGTGATGTAGACTCTCTCTTAAAATGAGAGACCAAGCGGAAAATCTTTACTCCAGTACAGACTTGCAGCAGTATTTTCAACTTTCAACTCGGTAGCTGAAACATGGTAATTCATGATTACCATTCAAACATGGTAATTCCAGATCCAGATAACTAGCAATACTCCAGGAGAGAGATTCAGAGAACAAGAAATAAGCACCCAGAGGGTGCAGATGGAGACAAGGTGCCCCAACTCGTTGCTGGTGCGAGCAGTGTTCACAGAGCATTTTCCTACAGCCACACTCCCTTCCTACCCATGGCAACCAACAGAGGGGAGTCTTGAGAAGTACTTTAGGAAAGAGGCAGCAACAGCTTCCCAAAGAAGCAAAATGCCTGGCAGTAAAATTTAAAGGCTCAAGAGGGACATAAACAACCATGATTGCTTCATTAGCAATGCGATAGAGAATTCAGTTGCTCCATTTCCGTGCTCTGCTCTCGTCGCTTACTATCCTAACTACTTTCATCTAATACCAGTAAGAGTCCAACATCACACCAAGCCAGAGTGAGGTGAGCAGTGCTCTGCCCTTAGAATGGTTGACCTGAAGCAGCTTACCCAACAGGAAAGAACCTTCTTGGATTTTTAATTAATTATAATAGTAAAAAAAACCCTACTGGAAATGTGTTCCTCAGAAAATAAGCAAAGATCCTTTCTTTATCTTTGTCTAATGCAGAGATGGGTAGTTTTTATTTAGCTACATTTCATGCAATCAGGTATTCTGCACAATTTCAAGGCTGGCCACTGTGCACGCAATGTGATGACCTCCTAGTATTGGCATTCTAAAACATTGGCACTAAACTGTAGAACAATATTTACAACACATCTCATTAAAAAAAAAAGAGACATGGATAGGAGAGCTCAATGCTTTGCCACTGGTTTTGACCTTGAACAAAGCCTGATACAAAGTATTTCCTGAGGACTGAGGAACAATCACCAAAGGTTAGTTGTTTCTCCACTCTAACTCCAGCTATTTGAATTCCTAGTTTGCCATTTTTGTGTAGGAAGAATGTCCCACATTAGAGTCATTCTAATCAGCATTCTTGCCTCGCTATATGGCAAGACACATAGGATGTCCATTAAGCTTGAATATGTTAAACAAATGTCCCTCTTCATTGTCACATTATTAGCAACAGTATGAGTTCAAAGAATTGAATTACCTGAAACCTGGAAGAGGGGGGAAAAAAGATACATACTATCATCATGATGGATTGCTGGATCTGGAGAGCAAAGGAGAGGAAAGGAGAAGATGCAACAACAACTACAAAGATTGTTATGAAGACAATTTACTTCCTATATGAAATAAATTAGTTCCAAATAAAAGGTAGCATTTAGAAAATGGATGTTTACTCTTTCATTTTTGTTACTATTTGAATACTGCACCTATGTGCCTCCCAAAGAAATGAAAAGCAAGCCATTTGTTGTTTGTAGATACATCTTTGAATTCGATTAAATGCTTTTATTATCTTTAGTAGATTTTTAAAAATAAACTCATCTTGGTTATAACTAAAAACAGTAAAGTCAGAATTTTTGAATTAAGACTCTAGACATGGCAGTTCAGTTTACTTCTAGGTGAAAGATCTCACAGAAACAACTAAAACCTGAGTTTTCTGTAAGGAATCTACAACTAACTCTTAGAATTCTTAGAATTGCTACACACATATTATCTATCTAATAGCATAATAGGTCAATATAAGTAGGGAAAACTTAGAGAAATTGTTTTTTTTAATATAACACACAAATACTCCACAAATATATCAGGGTGACAATGAAGATAATGCATACATCTTTAATACCATAACACAGCTAATTAAACTTCAGTCAGCCCCAGAGATAACTCCTCAATCTTTCAATATGTTTTCTCAGATAAGTTTAAGAATAAACAAGTTTGGTATAGCAACAGATTATCCAGCCGATAGGTCTTTGATTATCAAAGGATTACAAAAAAAGAAGCAAGTCTGTGGTTGCTGATATCCAAGAAAGCTAGCCGACTCTTTTGTAATTAGTGCATACCTTCAGGCTGCACTTGTGTCAACACCACTGAGCTTCTCCAACATCCCACATTTAACATTTTTCAGTTTCATTCCCCTGTGGGAGGGCACAATTTTTTTCTGCCTTCTTTATATTTTGCTCCTATCAATGGGACTTCCACACTGTGCATGGAACACTGCAGACGGCTCTGTGTGACCTAGATTTTTCTGAATAACTTGTGAGAATCTTGTATGCCCCTTTCCCAACTACTCAGATTAAAACTGGACAATACTGAAGTATATGTATTAATTCCATATTTGTTTACTGTTGAGATCACTACAGAAATTTTACTACAAAGAGCTCCTGTCTCTTGATATTGCAGAATCAAGAAATGCTCATTAAGCACTCAGTATGCACCTCAGTATTGTTATAAGAAAGTGTACAGAAATGACATTACTTTGGCTTATTATTTACACTTGTGTAAAGCATTCTGAAGGTGGTAGTGACAATCTTTAGAGAAAGTAATTTGCTGAACTGCAAAGTAGCCCTTTCCAAATTCTACCTGCCCTTGTTAGGCATCATCTGATGTAAAACTGAGAGCTAAGACAAAATATAGCAACATAAATACAGCAACACAAATACATCAATGCAGATGACTGCACTTCAGAGAAAATTTGTCATGCACATTATGCCTGAACAGCTCATACAAGGCAAAGGAGGACTAGCAGAGGAGGAAATTATTGTATTGTTTCAATAGAAAGTACATTATCACAGTGGGGAAAAAGCAGAAATACCATCAACTCCTCCCTTTTTTAAAACCATGGTTAAGGGAAGAAAATAACATCCTTCGAATCAGTCTTGATAATCAACTATTATACAGCTGTTATATTATTTCAGATGAGAGATGAAGGAAAAATAATTTTAAAGTTTTCTGATCATGTCACTGCCCTTTCTAAAATCTGGACAAAGCACTCACCACCACTTTCTGTTCCAACAGAAGACATAATTATTTTAGTTAAAGCATCTTTCTTTTAAAGAAAAAATCTCTTTGGTTCAGTACTCTACTGACTGAGTCATGGGCACCACTCTGTGCATTTGACTTGGCCACTGCTCTACAGAGCATCAATGGGTACAAGTAGCTAAAATATCTGCTGAAACAAAGCTGACCTTTCTGTCCTGGGCTTTTCTATAGAGATTCTAAGTGTTGTGTGTAGGCAGGGACCTCTGCCATTTTTGAGCCTAGGAAGCAGTCCTTCCTTTGTGCACTAGCAAAGCAGAACATCACCTCTTAGCCCATTATTTTCTGTTTTAAAAAAAAAAAAA
>WEKY01058397.1:25392-36634 GCA_013390045.1 Picathartes gymnocephalus
ACATAAAGCAAACCCTTTGCACCAAAGTCCTTAGATGACTGAAGAACCAAAATACTAGTGAACTTACTAATGGTAAAAGCTTCTCTCCCATTGCTTAAAACTTAGCATTCCAGTTGTATCAACTACCCTAAATCCTTATGCAGCAGTGAAACATTTTGAAAAGCATTTCTTGGCATCTTGCCTTTCAGCACAAGAAAATTTGCATTTTTACAGCATTTCTGCCTGTCAGCACTACAATATTTTAATGGGTTTTGCAGCTGTGGGGAGAATTGCGAGCTGGTCAGCGGATTCTTACAACAGACTGCTGAGAGAAAAGTGCCTGAGGGTGCTGAGGCAGGAGAAACCAGCTGACCTGACCAGTCTTCACACTCCACAGAAAATTCAAACAGCACCTTTCACTTCTAATGAGTGTACCAAAACAAAGGCCCTTCCCAATCCATGGGCTCCATGCAGCAAAGAACTTAAAATCCTTTTTTTTTTCCCCTGCTTGATCTTAACAAAATAAGCAACTTTCTGTAAGAGCTCATTAAAGAACAAAAGCATAGCCAATTACAACTTCAATTCCCATGAGCTGTACCTAGTATGTAGGGTTTAAGTCACAGATCACAGTAACTACTGCAAGCAAGAGCAAAATCAGAGAACCACAGGGTCCCAAGTTTCTCCTGGGGATGGAGACAGTGGTGTGGCCAACTTAAAAGGTGCTTCTTCAAAGGACATTACTTAAATGTATGAGTGAGGGGCAGAGTGAGGGGCAGAGTGAGAGGTGGCAGCAATGCCAGGAACTAATCCAAACACGGAATCTCTCTGGAAGAGCTCAATGTTGAGGTGGCTGGCAGAAGATTGCAGTACCAGGAGGTGCCATTCCTGAGGGGAGTCATCCAGCGTCTGGATGCCCAGTTTCAAAGCTTGAATTAAGCTCAGGAATCCAAGTCCAAGTAAGGGGTTAGACACACTTTCCTCTGCTAAAAGCAGAATAGTACTTCTTCTCCACAGTGTCTCTTAGTTAAACACTAACCCTACATATAACCCCAAAAGACATCCCTTGGCCAATCCAAGAAGAGTCTGTCTTTTTTCACTCAGTACACCTAATTAAAGCCTACTAATTGCTGTCACAAAATATAATCCTTCTCAGGAGCAGAAGAGCTGATATATTTTGATTTCAAGTCTAATAAAACTGGCATCACCTAAGCATATTCACTGGATTAACTATCTTACAACACAGTCTTCTAATAATTACACCAAAACTAATTAGCCAAATTCTTGTCTTAACATAATACTTAAAACTGTGAATTCATTTGATATTTGCAGCACTGTGGCCAACACAGATTTATCCTCCAGACACTCTCAGTCTCCAAATATAGACTCGAGATAGCTCATCTAGGCAGGGAACATGCATGTGTGTGGGAGGGAGTCTGAAAACATTCAAAGGACTGGAATTTATGCCACTTTCTAAACCACTGGGGGATAGGGAAAGACTGCAAAGAGGCCTGTAATGGAAAGCCCAAGGGAAGGGCAAGCACACCGTCAGAATCTCACAAAGCCAAACCTAAATGACAAGGTAAAGAAAGAAGGAAAACAAGTTATAGATGTCTGTCAAGGGGAAGGAAAAGAAATTTTTAAAAGTGCAAAAAGTAAGAAAGCAATGAGGAAACATCTATATTGTATGACAAGATTTAATCAGTGTGTAAGTCACAAGAAAATGAAGTACACACAAGCAGTAAGATGAACTACTTCAAGAGCGCGTTTGTGAATAAAGTATTAACAATTTAACACACCACCATTCATTATTCAAAATATCCACACTCGCATGAAAGTTCTTGAAATCTAGCTTGCTTCTCAGGTTTGATGTTAATGAGAGGAATGGTATTCCCTCCATTAAGGCTTGCCAGTATCCTGCCTATGTGGCAGCCACAGTGCCTCTGTCGTTTTCATAACATCAAGGTGCTACATCACTCAGTGCCTAAAAAAAAATTAAAACCTCACACTTGTAAAAAGCAGATCTGTACCTCACATTATCACATCATAGACAGCTAGGAGCTATAATGAAGGGTAAACTACAAAAACATGAGGATCTGAGGTGAATCAAAATGAAGAAAGATAAGGTACATTTTGTTAAACTTCTACTAAAAAAAAAAACTGTGACCCAATTCTGTTGAATTTAGAATAAGAAATCTGTCTGCCATGTCTGTTTATTATCTAGAATGCCATATATACCATTAAACAAGAGGCACTACATCATTTCATTTTCTCTGTTCACTACCATACTGTAATTGAAGATCTACAGGATACGCTTATCGAAAAACCCACACAATTGCATTGCCTACATCTTTCAAAAGTTCATGCTTAATCTCTAGACATGAAAGGACAAGGACACCACCAGAAGAGAAACTTTTTTTAAACCCCAATTTTAGTTACCAAATGCACTATTTTACCCCTCCCACTTCCTCCTTAGTTTTGAGAAAGGACCAGCCAGTTTTTATTTTATTTAATCACTTTTTTCCCATTAGATTTCTGACCCCTTACCAGGAATATGGAAAGGCTGGCCTAGTTTTTATTTCTGTTCTTCGAAATATCTTCACTGCAGTTTGATGCCACAGTTCTAACATATCCTCTATTTATAGACAAAAACCCCCTCGTACTACTGAGTTTGTTTTCTCAGCATCTTATTTGTTTATACAATCTTAATTCTGAGCTGATGTTTTCAAGATTTATTATCTATAAATGTTATTAGAAAAAGTCTTCCAAATACAGTAACATACAGCAGTTTGCCCCATAGGAAGTGCCTGTTTGCTGCCAGTGACTCCAGGCAATGCATCCAAGCAGCAGCTGGAGCAGCTCTGCCCCCAGACCCTGGCAGGCAGCTTCCTTCCTAGCAGAGATGAGGACAGCAATGCTGCCCTCCTTAGATGAAGCCATCCTTGCTGTCCCTGTCATGCCTAAGGAAATCCAGCTTCAGGGAATACCCTGCATACCCATCCGTCAGGAATCGGGAGCTGAGACTTCCCAGCACAACAGCAAGTGCTCACTTGGTACCTGTTCAGGCACCAAAGAGAATCTCGGCCTCTTTCCTTTGTTTGTACCATGTTTAGGTCTTGAGTAAATACCATTACCGTGACTTTCAAATTACATGAAACTCAACAGCTGAGGTATTTAGTCAGTCCTGTACAAAGCCACACAAGCCCCTCATCAGATGTTGTGCATATTCAGCTCTTTCGAGTAGCAACCCATTCACTGTTCACCCATCTGTAACACACACTAAAATATCCTAACTTAACAACTCTAAAAAGCCTCACAGAAGAACAACAAATATTGTATAAATAGCCCCTGTCATATTTATGACAGATGTTTTTATTTTATTTCTACATTCAGCTTGTGACTCTGTTCATCTTAAGCCTTTTTATAAGGCTCGAAAATGGCAAAATATTGCAGGCAAAACTAGACCTTTTCATTTCTTTTAAATAACAAAATTTATCTTGTCTTTTTATTTCCTTATATACAATCCTCGACCTTCTCATACAGACACTTTGTAACTGTAAAAAGCAACATTAATTTGGACTGAATAATCAACTATCAATACAAGACGCGGGAATTTGATTGCTACTATTTTTCTCTTGGACAATGCATCTTTCAAAAAGGCCCTGATTATCTTCATATGATTTGGAAAGGATAAATGTGTTAGCTTGTGGTCGTAGAAGCCAATCAAGAATCAAAATATTATTTTTCCTCATAAATAAGCACAATTTTGTGGTGTTAACAATAATTGAATGAGAAGCTTCTTAGTAAGAGCTCTCTTATCCAGAATAGAAATTAAATTATATTCAATTCTATTGGCATTTACGCAATCCAACAATACCCTAAACTTAATTAATGCCCTTCGTGCCCAGCAAGAACAAACAAAACTGCTTTGCAAAACAACGAAGGAAAATTGAAGGTAAAAACTTTAGTCAGCAACTATTTGAAATCAGCACTGCAAATTCAGCAGATATAGTCAAGGTAGGAACAGTAATAAAAATCCACAGACGAAAAGGATAAAGTACTTGAAGTATCCATTCTCAAAGGACACTGCCAGCACTCAAATTACAGAGGCAAGAGTCTGTGGAAATGTTCCAGGATCTCTCTGGAGTACTAACATAGGTTTAACTACTATCAGATGGTTTTACCTGGTATCTATTTGTATTTCTATTTTGTTGTTTGTTTAATTTTGGGCTTGTTTGTGGGGTTTGTTTGTTGGGGTTTTTTTTAATGGTAATTAAGTTAGGTCAATCTAGAATTGCATCTGATTCAAACTGCATCTTTAAAACCTGTTGCATTCAGGTTAAAACGTAGGGGGGGAAAAAAGGAAAACTGATGGGTAAATTTCTGGCCAAGATTAAGAAAGTCAGGGGACCTCTTCTCCTAATAGACACAAGCTATGTAGCTTGATAAAGCAGTGTTTTAAGACCACAGAATCATAATGATAAAACAAAAACAAAACAAAACAAAAAACCACCACCAAAAAAAAAAAACAACCCAGCTTTTTAGTTCTTAGTAGAAAGCATTAACTGAATTATTGGTATTTACCCTATGGAATACCTCTTAATAGCAAAATCCTGACCCTCAAAAAACACCTGAAAACATAAAACCCCCCTCAAATATTAGAAGTACATTTCTCTCTGGGAATTCTATCATGTGTACATGGCCAGGGCAGTACCTCTGACACAGAATGAGTTGGCTGCCCATTTTAGGTATTCACGTGACTCTTCTCAAGAGCCAATTGAAAAATTCACTGTTTTCTCCTCTCTAGTCAGTCCTGAAGAAGTCTTTTCACATGCAAACAGATGTGTCACTAGGGAAAAGAATAGTGTGTCTGATGTCATACAGAGGTTACATCTCCACTGCTTTCCCACACCATACTCCAAAGCTGCTGTAGCAATGGACTGGCTCCAGTTTTGGCAGAGTGTGTTGGCTCAAAACGGGAAGGTGTATAGCATATCTTTGAAGTGGCTCACGTGCATTTATGAAACACACCAGATGGGGCAGCTCTTGCAGTCTGTCACCGTCCCAGTGGTGCTGGCTGCGTCTTTGAGGAGACACTTCCACCAGCCCAGCACTCCAGCTTCTGTTGCCCCAAATACGTCACCCCAAGTATCCTCTAATGCATTTATTGAGCCCTACTCTCCACCAGCATCTGCAATGAACTGTAAAACATGCACTGCCAAGCTGATACAAGTGACGCAAAACTGGCTGAAAAAAGTTTCTGACAGTGCTTGAACAAATCCAAATCACGGCTGCCTGCCTCATGCTGGTGACACATTCATTCTTGCCTTAAAGTGTTGTGATCGGTAATGAAGCTTATGCATATTCATATTTTGCTAAACTACCGGTAAAAGTGCATTTTTCTCCAACACTCAGCCAGTAGAAGAGCTCTAAAAATTATTCTTATTCAAGTCCATCTGACTTGAAGAGCTATTTCATATATAACAACAAAGAAAATTTTTAAAAATCACTTTATTTTCCCAACAGGTTCTTTAAAGAAATATTTTGATAAATCAGTGAAAATCAATTAACTCTATACCTGCCAAACTGACAAAAGATATCAGATATCATCTGTGCTCATACATATGAGTGTAACATTCTTAATCCAAGAGTTCCAATCAGATCTAGAGTAAAAAGTCAAAGCCAACGCTTCCAATGTGCCATTAAATATCCATCAAAAGTTTACTCTGAAGCAAGATGAATCCTCCCCCTCAGATCAGAAGGCATGCAAATCACTGACAGTTCTCAGAAGAGCCATTTCAATACTTAGTATGTGAAGAAATCAGCTTTAAACCTACCAAATTGCGATGCTGTCAGTCATAAAAACTCTCTTTGAACTGTATAATAATTTTGAAATAATCTTATTTGGAAAGGACTGGTCATTAAAGAGAGAATAAATGGCAGATCTGCCTCTGGCACATGCCAAAGCTGGTATTTGCACATTACGTTTTTATTTTATGGTCTAGTTGACAGGGAGCAAATGAATTATAGGAAAAAAACCCTAAAACATAAAATGAAAAAAATACTAATGACAATGAAACTCTTCTCCAGTGCATTTTTCACCCTTGGTCAAGACTATTGGATGTGCATAATTTGAATAAAGGAAGCAAACTCATACCTTCCTGATTAACACAGGTCATTGACATCTTGCCCAACATGCAAGAGTAATTTGAATCTGAAGCATTACTCACAATGATGCTCTGACTAATTAGAGAGAGGTGAACATATGAACACCGTATCAGAGACCATAGAGAGGTGACTCTGGCTTCACCTAAACTACACCCACGCATTAAGAGGAAAATAAAACAGGAAGAACATCTTCAGAATAACAAAGAAAAACCCCAAACATTTCACCAAAATATGTCTTCCCGTACGTGTAAAGAGCATCTGGAAAAACCAGTCCTAACAAACCTCAACCACCTACTCAGCAGGTCACAGGAATCATCGAGCGTGATACACTTGCACTCCTGAGGAGTATCAAATCATGCTAGGCCAGAGGACACTCACAATGCCATCCTAGGATTAGATGCAGAACCCAATACATTTAATGTAATCTGACAGGATAATAAGTATCTCTTTCATATACTGCTCTGAGGATGGAGAAGCAATTAAAAATAAATGGTGTCACTGCAACAGGTGCTTGCTAGGATCTGGTGCAAAGTCAGCTCTGGCTGAATGAACAAGTCACTCTGAAATGGAGCACAAATTCAGACAGATTCTACTACAATTTTTAGCTACTTTTAATGCCTTTCCCACAAGCAAAAGGAAGAATGATTTATCAGGGAGCTTTATTAAGCTGGGTGGCTATTCTCACCAGGAAGAATAAAAACCTCTCTGAAATGTCACAAATTGGTTTTCAAGATCATGAGAATGACCAGTAATTTTAGATTTAATACCTCTGTTTAGCATAGCCTTAAAACCTGGTACAGAAAATGACCTCAGAAATCTTTTGAGTTTTGCTCAGATGAAGTAATTTCAGTCTTCTGAAGACATTAAGGTGAAAAGAGAAAAGAACAAATTAAGAAGGGAGAAAGGCAGGGAAAAAAAAAGATAAAAGAAAAAGATTTAATCATAGAGAAGCTCCAGCAAACTACACAGGAGATAGGACACTCTAACACGTGAATTGCTCCTTTATCCCACCTGCATTACCTAGCAACCTTAAAGTAACTGGAATTTGATCTCTATTAACTTGGAACATTTTCTCTGATATCAGTTCATAAACTCTAAGTTATAAAAGGAGAAATAAAGACATACTTAAAAAGATAACTTCCAAGAACACAAAATATGTTAATCTCTGTCTTACAATGTAATAAACAATGCTTAGCATGACAGGAAAAGCTGCCTTAGGAGACTCCAAAGTCCTCTGTCCTAAGCTCCACAGAAAATAATTAGATTTAACGGAACAAAGAGTAGGAAAAAAGTAGCTTTGTGTGTTTGAACAAAATGAGTTGAAGCCCAGACCTATTTGTTACAATGTAATTAACAATGAACTATCTACTGGGAGTAATGCAGACAGAACAAGATCTAAACAGATCATGAGTTTTGTCACTCATTTTTGAATTTGTGAAGACACTCTTTATAGCTGAAAGTAAATGCAGAACAAAAGAAAAATTATCCTTTGTTTTCTGTATTTTATGGTGAAACAGAGGAAAAAATTGTATTCTGTACAGGTACTGAGTAACTGTACCAGTACAGGTACTGTACTGCTAATACAGTATCTTTTCCATTGAAATGCATTTCAAAAAATAAAAAATAAAAGGTAGGAAAGGTAGGATTTCTTCTTGTGCACGTTTGTTGAATTAGTGATTTCCCTCCCTGATTTCAGATGTTGAATGGACTTGCAGGAGATACACCAGATCTTTGCAGTGTCCAGCCAACCAACTTCAATTGAAAGTGTATTCCTTCTTTTGATGTAAAAATAAAAATAACTACAAGTAGGGATCATCTGAAAAATTAGGAAAATTTATAGCTCATTCTCTGTATCACCCAAAACCAAGAGGAAAACAGTCACCCCAGAAGTATTAAGGCTGGAAAACATCTTAAGATCACCAAGTCCAACCATTAACCCAGCACCACACTGTTCACCACTAAACCATATCCCTGAGCCCCATATCTATATGTCTTTTAGATACCTCATGGGATGGTGATTCTACCACTTCCCTGAGCAACTTGTTCAATGTTTCATAATGCTTTCAATGAATAAATTGTTTCTAATATCCCACCTGAACCTCCCCTGGCACAAGGTGAAGCCATTTCCTCTGCCACTTGCCATGTGAGAGAAGAGACTGACCCTCACCTGGATACAGCCTGTTTCAGGTGGTTGAAGAGAGCAATAGGGTCAGCCCTGAGCCTACTTTTTCTCCAGACTAAGCAACCCCAACTGCCTCAGCTGCTCTTCACAAGACTTGTGCTCCAGACCCTTCACCAGCTCCGTTGCCCTTCTCTGGACACGCTCCAGCACCTCCGTGTCTTTCCTGCAGTGAGGGGCCCAGAACTGAGCGCTGGGTTCAAGGTGAGGCCTCACCAGTGCCGAGTACAGGGGGACAATCCCTGCCCGGGTCCTGCTGGCCACACTGCTCCTGATACAAGCCAGGATGCCATCAGCTTTCTTGGTCCCCTGGGCAGAGACTGGCTCACGTTCAGTCGCTGTCAGCCAGCACCCCCAGTTCCTTTTCCGCTGGGCAGCTTTCCAGCCACTCTGCCCCAGCCTGTACTGCTGCAAGGGGCTGTTGTGGCCCAAGGGCAGGACTCAGCATTTTGCCTGAGTGAACTTCATATCTCTGGCCTTGGCCCATTGATACAGCCTGTCCAGATTCCTCTGCAGAGCCTTCCTACCCTCCAGAAGATCAACACTTCTGCTCAAATTGGTGCTGTCTGCAAACTGACTGAGGGAAGACTTGATCTTCTAGTCCATCATGTTGACAGAAAGCATTTTTATGCCAAGTGGAATAGTTGTTTGTAAATAAAAATCTTCAGTTGCTCTTTAACAGGCTTGTTTTCAAAATCTGAGCATCTTGTTCTGTTTAGACACTTAACTATTATGCTTGTCATAGTTTGTTTATTAAATAGAAAACAGCCAATATAAACCTTGCTATGTTGAGAACCCACGCAGCACAGAGAAAATCTCCTCCACAATAAGCCAGGGGCAAAGCTCTTCCAAGGTAAATGAATGTAAGCATGTGCTGCAGTATGCTTATTTAATAGTGCTGCAAAACCCTGCTTAGTGAAATAGCAGAGTAGTTGGAACAAAGATTTATAAAGCAACAGAAAAAATCAATTGTGGGCCCTCTTTCACAACCAGAGAATAACCATCTAGTGAAATTGAAAGCAATGCATTCAACACACAGTGATTGTTCAATATAAATAATTATTGTATACAAGTAGATTTAATCTCTGAAACTCAGTGTGGCAGGGTACTGTTGAATTATAAAGCTTTTCGTGTCAACAGGAAGATTCAGCTCCTCTCCAGGATACAAACCTTTACCCAAAACAATCCAAACAATATCTAAACAAATCACAAACACTGCTCAGGTATCATCACCTACTTGTTATAGGGCAGAATTGGTCAAAGCCTCCCTACAATCAAGAAGTGAACTAAATAGGCTTTGTCATACAGAATAGCAAATTCCTCCAACACAAATCCAAACACAAAAGAACAGGTGCCTTCATTATATATTACTTCGAGAAGAAGTGATCAAAACACTACCACTGGAACAGAATGCAAGACAGAATCACCTTGAAAACACACACAAACAGAAAGCAAGAAAATCTTTCCAATTATCATCAGAGAAAGGCAACATTGAAAACAAAAAATTATCATGACAACAGTTTTAGTTTGGGAAGCATGGAAAGTAGGTACCATTTCTTCCCTTTCCACCTTGTTCTCTAGTCCCTCTCAAGAGATAGGGCCAAACCCACAGCCAGAGGTAGGAGCTATGCCATCTGCTACCACTGTTTCAACGGATATTGGAAAAGCCAGTGAGACAAGGATAATTAAGGGCATGTGCAAACTCCGTAGGAACCTTAGCATGACTATCAGCACCAACAAACAGGAGAAGAGGCTCAAGTTGAGCCTTGGAGAGCTCAAGTTACCATTAATAAATCAAAACGACCTTGGTTCAAACAGTTTGGATAGCACATACAATTTCTTAATATTAGTAATTTCTTCTGTTTCCCAAATTGCCATTTTTAGAGTTTATCAGTCAATTCCAACAAAGTCAAGTAAGTCTTAACTGATGTTACATCAGAGGCTAGCCAAGATTTATTCACAATAGATCAGCCATTAAAATGTACTATTTTCAAATTACAATAATTTTATATATTCAGTGTCTAATGGACCCACAAAAAGACAGGCAAAATTCCCAGACTGCTAAGCATATCCTCTTAACCAGCCTCATCCATCAGGGCTGCCTAACAACATTATTGCAGATGCCTCAAGAGAATTATTTCCGTCACATACCTAGCACAAACTGCAAAGCTTCAACTTTTCACAGTCATTGCTACTTTTTTTATTCCTTAAATTTTAATCAGTTGACATGCCTTTTAATAGGATGGGTAGCATCAATCCCCCCAGCAACCGGAGAAGATATGCAAAAAAGCCTGATTTTCCATTCCTTGACTTACTTTTGTTACAAAGCCCCCAGGAGAAATAAATACATCAATGAAGGGTAAGGTCATTTTGGGAACATATGCAGTAAGTATTCCCCATGTAATAACAGTTTAAGAAATGGTTTACAGAAGAGGAAACTTAGGTTGAATTACAACAAGCAGATCAGAAAGGTTGCATTTGTGTTCCTGAACAATCCAATCACAACAACAGAGAGAGATGTAAGCTTTACTGGAAAACACCACTTGTAACATACCTCAAGGATTCCTCTCCCAGGCTACAGAAAGCTCTAGACTCTAAAAAGCCTTCCTCTTATATTCTCTTTCTCTCTCTTAAAAATTCTATTTTTTGACACGAGCTCCAAAAGTTTCTAGCCAGAGAACTTTTCTAGACCACAGTTCTATTTCAGGTGTATTTTCCCTTAAAACAAAAATAGGGAAGTGAAATTTTCTGAAGAAAACAGCCATTAACAAACCATCAGCAAAGTTCTTCTCGAATCAACAGCATCCTTTCCCATCAACATTTTTCACAAATTCAATCAGTTAAAACCAAAAAAAGAATTATAGTCTCATACATAAAAACTTACATTTGACAAACATTTCATCAAAAAAAAAAAAAAAA
>WEKY01058397.1:36671-74910 GCA_013390045.1 Picathartes gymnocephalus
AAAAAAAAAAAAAAGGATCATCTATTACCATTCTGTCTCAGCACATCCTGCAAATGTAAGCACCTCTTCCTGAATTTCAGGGAAAGTACTCACACAGCAGAAATGTAAGAATTCAGTAACTCTTGTCTTACTTATTAAACGTGCTTAGCCCAAGTACTAAATATATGCCATTGGCAGCAATTGATTTGTGATGCTTCAGTTAAGTCTGCGATGTATTTAACACATAAAGGACCCCAGTTTCATCGTATAGAGGAGGACTCAATGTTAGCAGGTAGCAGCTGCCAGCACTTGGATACTGTTATTAGAAATAGTTTAGGCAATTTATACACACAGCATTTATGTGCCTTCTAGTTCAGGCATTAGTAGCTAGATCACACACTTGAATCACTCTGTGCAAGGCACGTTAAAATAGAGCTGGGGTCTGGGTTCACTTTTATCCCTGTAAGCGCAGAGCAGTTTAATTGACCCTTATATTTGAAGTCAAGGTGCTGAATTTAGTCTCAGGCTCCTCTAACACAATCCAGGAGAGAACAAGACTGACACATGTGAACCAACAAAACAATGAGCAATGGCAAATATTCTTTGGAAAGGCAGATTGCTGTAACCCATACAAAGAGACAGAAGAAATTAATCTCTCACATGGAAAAAAAAAATAATATCCTCATTTTTCATGGTACGGTGTATCACTTCTACTCTGATTTTCTTTCCCTTTGAAGAATAAAAAGTGAAGAAGGTCAAGTCCTTCCTTGGCTAGGCCTATACAGCTACCCAGAACAAAATGGGAACCATTAACTGATACAACTAAGAGGAAACACGGTGCAGTAGTTTCTGATCTGAGTGTTGTGTTGAAGTCATGTGCAGCACATTGAAGCCAATGAGCAGGAAGACTTTCCCCTCATCTGACCTAGTTCTGTCAAATATTCACACATGGAAACAGTGGGTGTAGAGGTGACACACGCAGTATCTTCAAAAATTTTGGAAGGCAACATCTCACAGTGAAAGACATTTAAGACTTTGATGGAGAAAGGAAAGCTGACTGAACTCTAGAAAATTCAGAGAAGATATCAGAAGGCTGCCCAGACCTGTAGGCGTACAATGAAGTGAACAAAACCAAACCTAAAAACAATTCTGGGAAAAAGTGCCAGGACAGTTGGTTTCAGGATAAAGCTACCTGATGCTGCGAGTATATTCCATTTGAAAGGAGATACAGATTTAAAGAATCCTCTTCGTTTTGGATTGGTTTTTTTTTGTTTGTTTGTTTTTCTTAAGCAGCATGCAAAAAATATTATAAAAACCCACTGCAATTGAAAAAACATAATCAAGTCTTCTGGATTCTGAATTAGTGCTCTCTGCTATGTGACAGGTGCAGCATAAAAAAAGCACTGTCCCAAAAGAGTTCTCACACAAAATGAACAAAGAATAGCAGGAATAAGGATCAAAGGCTCAAAGAAACGTTAATCTTTCATTAAATTATTCTAAAATGCAAATGTCAATTAGCTCCTACCTACTGTATAACCAGCCACTGGTAGCTCAGTAGGTTCTGCACAAACAGTGAACAGGCTGCCCAGAAAGGCTGTGGAGTCCATCCTTGGAGCTACACAGAGCATGACTGTGCCCATGCCTGAGCAACCTGCTGTAGCTGACTCTGTTCTGAGCAGGGTCATGGACTGGAGGATGCCCAGAGGCCCCTCCCACTCCAGCAATTCCATGATCAGAGTAGAATGGATTTCTGAGAAGTTATTTAACAATGATGATTTTTTTCACACAGTGGATCAGAGAGAGTGGTCCGTATAAAATTTAAAGTCTTGAAAACAACCCAAACAGAATACAACTGGGAAGGAAGTCTACAAATGATTTTTGAATCAGTGTGGTGGACAGAAGACCTGGGACAATATGACCCAGGAAAAGCATTGGTCATCACTAATGAACAGATTCATGGAGGAAGCTGACAGCGAGGAGTGGCAAAATGAAATTCACAGTCTGGAAATGAAGGCTCAAAAAACTAATCACCTACTTAAAACAAACAGAACCAAAAGTTAAAAGACATACACAACTATGGCAGGTGTCTGAGGCAAATCTTAATCCAACACTGTCAACATTCATCTTTCTGATCATATCACTAATTTCCTTCATAGTTCATAGGGAAGCCACTGTGTCTATAAGAGGAATGCATCAAACAGGAAATAGAAAAGCTCCCCCTACACAGAAGGGACAGCAATCTTAGGTCAAAAAACATCAGTGACCTTTCTGGAGAAAGAAAGAAGTGGTCTTTATGAGAAAAAGACGTGAAAGAATTGGGAACCATGTGATATACCTCAGTACTCAATTACTGAAACTTAATGGACTTTGGCTCAGGCTTACAAAGTAATTGATCTAACACAAGGGTCTTGCTCAAAACACACCACCAAAGACAACTTCAAAAAGAGTGCTTTACTTTTTTAAACTAATCTCCGAAACCCACAATTCAAAATGAGAAACTATTTCTTCCTCTGTTAACTGCTCTTCCCAATAACATGACAAGACCATGGCAATTACTTCCTGCCCTTATATAACACACATATGTTCCTTTCCACCCCAAAAGAGAAGTTTCGTTTGTTACCTCTTACCGACAGTTATTTTGACAGTTCTTTTCTGACAGTCCATCCTCATCTTCTCCCATAATATCCACTGCCGAAAATATCAGTGCAACCAGAATTGCAAAGCAGCATACCAGTGCAAAGATCACAATGCATCTTTGCTGGGACTGAAAGAGATTAAGATTAAAAAAGTTTTAATGGCATGAGCACATTCTAGTCAACGACTTGAGACTCTAAAACTTTTACATAAGATCTAAATTTCTTTGAAGATTTTAACTGCCATAGCTGTCAACATGAAACACACCTCAGGATGAAAACACTCTCAAAACTGTCCTTCATGTATCACCTTGAGATGTATTTTAGATCTCTCAGACACTGTTAAATAATTCATGTCACAAATAATATTCATAATTTAAACTGCTTTCTGTTTGTACCAAGAGGAAAGCATTATGCATTAAAATAATGACTCCTACATTAAGTACATGTTTTCTGATTGCACCTCACAGATAAAGTACACACTTGAGATGGCACTAAAAAGTTTTGTTGTGTTTGGCTGAAATAAAACATGTCATTGCAAGAAGACCAAAGAACAAAATCTTCTTTTCTACTGCTACAAAAAGCACCTGATGTTGTCACTATGACTGTCACAGCCATTCAGACATTTTGGGAAGTCCTTGCCCCACAATATTTATAATGTAATGAAAACAAATTCACAGATGATAGATGCGATTCAAGGAAACAATGGGAAGCTGTTACTCAGTACAGCAGGTAACACCCTTCACATCTCAGATTAAAAATTAAAACATGGTGTAAGCACTACCTTATGAAATCTTGCAGTAATAAATCAGATGCACCTGGTAGCACCCTAGATAAATGTGAAACCTCCTGAAGACAGTCTCTTGACATGCAATTTACATAGTTGCATAAACAAAATATATTCTAGTCCGAAACCAAATGTTCAAACAAATATACTGTGCATTTTTCTACTGAAGTAAATTTAAACAAGACCACACACATATATAAAAATATCAATGTCTAACTTCTGTTGCCATAGTTATTTTCTTAATTTTCATTATTGCCCTGTAATTAAAATGTCACATGGAGGAAACAACCTCATAAAAGAATGGGGAAGTGCATGGGAAAGCATGGAAAATGTAAGGGAAAGGAAACAACATCACGCTTGCAGCTGATAACCAATTTCAAAGTATTTCCATTGTTCCTGATATTTTGTTTAAGAAGCAAAAGGTTTCAGAGAAATAAGAACATTTTCCCATACACCTAAAGAAAAGATCTAACTTTTTTTAAAATAAAAAAACATCCAAAACTTCCCAGGTAGTGCACTTCTAGGAGAAACATGCTCGTATTTCATTTCAGAATAAATCAGATATAAAGATTTTATTTCAGTCTATGAAAATACAGAACACAGCAAACAACTTCTTCAGACAAACAGGAAAAACTCATCTGAAATTAGCGACAAATGTTTCTTTTAACAGTAGCACCAAACGTGTGGTTCAAGTTATATGCATATTTTAAATAAAATGCATATTAGACACTTATACATTTCAAATATACGTTTAATCCTGTATTTCTAATAATTTAACTAAAATCTTACAAGAATGCAGCATAAGAAAATGTTCTTCAGCCATAACAAAGCCTACTTATGAAATAAAGTTTGGAAAGTTTTTTTCCTCCTGCTGGGTAGAATCAACGCAACATTTGAAAAGAGTTGTAAATTACTGCACCTGGGTGTCCAGAAGTAAGGCTGCACAGTGGGACTTAGAAGAAAATTGTTTAACACTGTCTCATTGCCTCATACTACGGGCAAGAAAAACTAAGAAGGGCCAAAGAAAAGTAGGTATTCAGGTCTGGGACACTGCTCTATGCCATTTCTTCATCAGGACACTTCAGACTGCTGTTAAGATGACCATTGTCTCATGCAGTTTTTGCAGTACTACAAGTGTACTCACAGAAACTGTTTGGTGCAGGTTCCTCCATGCACTGAATGTATCACCATGGCAGCAAGATTGCAAAGCCTACTCCCAGAACCAGCAAACCAAAAAGAGCCTGGGCTTGTTTTCTAGTCCCTAAGAGCAGGGGATGTGACCCAGCAGGGCTCACAACCATAGGGCTCTTTTTTCTCCCAAATCAGGATAACTGCAGCCATTCTACACACTGGGATTAGTTCTGAGTTACTCCAGATAAATTTGTAGCACAAGCATCCTAGCTGCCACATGGTGTGAAAGACTTCACGCTACTGCTCCAGGGAATAACTCCCATCTTGTTAATGCTGCCATGCAAGATGCACAACAGCTACAGAGAGGTGTGGGATCACTGGACCAGCAGGGACCACATCAGCCTTCGAGGCTGGGCCAGTACACACAGAGACTGCAGGAAATTCTCCACTAAAAGGTGCCTACAGTAAGTGCTCTAGAGGTGTAACACACCTCTAGAAACCTCTTAACCTGCTTAAAGCTTGAAGGCCAAATCCATATAAAATCTACAGTGTACCAACAATAATATGGTATCACATGAAGGAGGGGGTGGGGAGGGGGGAAAAGGCAGCTGCAACAGATACTTTAAGTTCAATACCGGGAAATCTTATAACAATTTCTAAGTGCTCGTGTTCAAGTAATATGGAAATGGGAAGTCAAAATAATCCTGAATGGATCCTCCTAATTTAGCACTGATTTCCATTCCACATAATTTTGAGGAACATATTTAAGGTTTCTTGACTTTTGTGTTGTAGCCAAAAATTGTGTGAAGTTTAAATCGCTGTTCTCTCATGTACACAGCTCATCAGGCTCTGCAGTTTGTCACTACTGCTTACTGTAAGCAACACAAACTTAGTACAATTAGTAAGACCACTGCTATTCTACCAGCACTAAAATAAAGACAGAACCACACAAACCTATTTTACTGCTCTTATTTCATAGGTCCTTTATATTATGCAGTTGTTTTTGACAACTATAATAGATCAATTATTTCACTTTTTTTTTACTACCAGCTTAACAGTATGGTTACAAATAGCATAGAGAACCTTTTAAATCAACATTCAAAACTCACCTGTGACTACAGTAGTTTTTCTTTGAACTAAGGATAGCACAAAATAGTAAATAAAATAAAGCAAAAATTCAAAGTTTGTGATTCTCCTAACTCTACATTTTTAGCCAAAGGTCTGAAGGGTCACATAAAGACCAGTAAAAAAAAATTTAAAGAGAATAAGAAGGATTTTTAAAAGTTTCACAGTTCATATTGAACTTACTCCTGCTCAGTGGTGGGTTTTTAAATCTATATATTACATTATAAATTAATGTTTGGAAATGGCTTACATTAAAATTCATATTTATACAGCAAAGAAAGAATAAAAAATAGCTACTTGCATCAAACATGTCTTCTGAGCCTATATTTTCACAACAGTAACAAGTCTTTATTTTCAGGCACTTTGCCATAATGGCAACGATTTTCAAAGTAACCTCTTCCTAATTGAAACAGATTAGGACAGACTATATCCCCGTTCTATTATATCATCCATTCATGCCTCTGTATGTATGTGCAAGTAATAGCAGGCTTCATGAAAGAATCCAAAATCAAAGAGCTCACACTACTGACAGGCTAGAAAGGACCTGCTACGCTGCTCTTCAAACCCCTGTGCCAGTGGGCTTGGGGAGACTGCTTGTTTGATGCTGTCTTGTTGCACATCCCCTTGGTAACTGGGATCCCTCCGAGCTTATCAGACCTATCCTTCTGTTTCCTCCAGTAAATGCCTCAGCGTTCAAGCTTTCAGTCTTCAACCCTTAATTACAGAATACAGGGTCGTGAGTGATCTCTAAAACTTATGCAGTCCATCTGTCCATATACACAGATAATTTGCACAAATATCAATTCTAACAGATATTTGTTTAACCTGTCCTCAAAAATCTACAGTTGAACTAGATCCTGTAGTTTTTTTCAGGCAACCTCATCCCATATCTAAGCAACTGACTGATGCCCAACTTAAGTATCTTATGCTGCAACAATTCTCTTTTTCTTCCCCATTCTCACGGAAAACAGTGAAAAGAGCATTTCATTCTCTCTTTTACATATTTAAAGGCTGCTACAGCTGCTAAGAGGCCCAGGGCCAGACCACCTACTAGGTTGAATGTACTGATGTGCAAGCCCAGACATTCTGTTGCATGAGAGAAAGATTTGTTCAGAGCTTATGGAAGATTGGGAAAGAGACTCCTGCAGGAACAAGGACTACCAAAAATATTGTGAGTAAAATGTGTTTCTTTCACCTAGCTAAACTAGCTTAAACAATACCTAAGTTAAAATAAATCCCTCAAAACACTGCATTTACTAAAACAAAGCATGGGATATTTTCATGCTGTTATACCTCTAGGGAGAGAGTGAGAAGAAAAGCAAAAGCTGCACAATGGGTATGCAATACAGTACTATTCAGACTAGACTTTAATCTGGGAAGCACCTGCTTGTTTATTATTAAGAAAAAGGATAGCCTATATCAACCAAGGTTATCAGAGCAGAGACACCCATGCAGAATTGAGAATGCGAGCAAGAAAAAGGCCTCCATCTTTACTGCACTCACATTGCTTAAAAGCTGTTAAGAACCCTTCATTGGCTCCTGAAGGGTTCAGTTTCTTCACAAACAACAGGATTTTCTGTAAGACTGAGATTTTAATCAGGCATTTATTCTTCCTCCAGTGCAGTATAAGAATGTCCTCTCCCAAAACAGGAGCCATGAAATTGCAATGCGACATCTACTGAGAAAACTGACTACATAACAGCAAAACATGTCATGGCTTTGAACTTGTGATTCATTTTTTTATACCTATTCAAAGACTGAATAAGGTAGTACTTATACACCAATCTAATACAGAATTTATATCTTCGGTCTGCTCTTTCCTGCCACACAGGTGAACACAAATGTGACAACAAAAGCACTCATCTGCAACACCTGTAACTGTTCAACAGCCCTCAAAGAGCTGTTTATGAGTCAGTTTCTATGGCATGCCACAGTACACCTGCCAAAGATAGCAAGGAACTGCACTTCAAGAATTAGCAATCATTCCTGGATTACCCTTGGTTCCTGAAGTTATCATGTGTGTTTATTAAAGAAAAACATTACTATAAATACTATTTTCCCTTAATCTGGAATCCGCATACAGTAATAATCTTCATTGCAGCCTTGAATCTCCCAGCTAGTATGATTAATGCCAATCAACAATTAAAATCCTCTTAAAAATAATAGGAAGGAACAGATTGCTAAGGTAAGTGAAATATTTTAAAATTTGCTGGACCTAGTTACCTTCATCCTTGGATATTTAAGGTAGTGGCTGAAACTAACAGAGAACTTTTACAACTCACCTGTGAAAACTCACAAGCCTGAGTGAAGTATCAGAAGCCTGGAAAAAGCAAAAGTGTTACCTACATTCAAGAAAAAGTAGTGAGCAGACAGTACAAGTTGGGAGATAATAAGCTATTTTAGCTTCGGTCTCTAGAAAATATGTATACATCTAGAAGGTATGAAGCTTTGTCATGAAGAAGTCACATTGATCAATTCTGATTTCTATTTTTCCTAGTCACAAGCCCTATTATCCTGCTGGAGAAGCTCAAAATAACACATACTCTGAAAAACTTCCTTACAAACCATAGCAACTATGTCTAGATTATTACAGAGAAGAGTAAAGATGGTTGAAATATCAAGCTCATTGGAAAAATGCAAGGACATTTTAGAAAAGACTCAGAGGATTCTGCTGTGGATCTGTTTTGTTCATGTCTCCATTAATAATCTAAATTATGGAGTAGAAATGAAAAGTGCTTACTAAGTTTCAATCAAAACCAAAGCAGTATGAATTGAAAGCATGCTGGAAAACTAGATTAAAATTTTAAAATGTTCTTGACTCTTTAGGGAGTATGTCAACAAAAATAGGTTAAATTTCAATAAAGGAAAAGAGCTACAAGCAGGTAGGACCAATCAGTTGCACATACACAGGAACTGAGAAACCACTAGGAAAAAGGGTAACCAAAATTATTAACAGGCTGGAAGATGCTTTAGGAAGACAGACCAAAAAAGGGTAGGAGTCTACAGTTTGGAGAGAAGAAGAAATATGACCAAGGGGTACAATATCTACACAGGAACATCAGCTATAATGAAGGCAAAATTATTCACCAAGTACGACAATACCAGAAATAGTGGATGTTTATTGAAACTTCCAGGAGTTAAGTTTCAGAAAGATAAAGTACTTTTTAATGAAGATGATACTCAGCATCTGGAATTTGTTGCCATGGGAGGCCATGAAAGCAAACAGCAGCAGGAGGTTTAAAAAGAGATCAGACAAAGCCTTCAAAAATACATCCTCATCAGATGCTAGAGAAAACAGTCTGGGATATGCCCTCTACTAGAGATGATGGGAAACACGCCATTGCCCACTGGTAGGCACACAGTACAGGACTGGACACGCTGTGAGTCCGAGCTGCAGAATGTATTTTCTACGTTCTTAAATAGTTTCATTTTTCTGCAGACGGAATCAAGAGTTATAGCAGAGAACAACCTGATCATGTCACATTGTGTTGACTTAGACTTCTACATCTGCTATAATGCTTGAACTGCATGCAAGGCAAAAATAATCCTTAGCCTCTACTTCAAGTTGGCATACTTCGTTCACCTTTCAAGACTCTGGGCAAACACTTTAAAGCAAAATCAACAGTAAACATTTAGTCCTATAGTTACCCACTGGAACAACAGAATCACCAATTAATTCTCCAAACCACACATCCTTTAACATGTTTTCCAAGCAAACAAGAAGACACACTGTCCAGTAGACTCTCTGTCTGCCCAGTTTCCTTTGAATTTGTATTTGAAAGAAATATTTATATAAATGTAATTATCTCAGACATTTTACAAGATCCATATGCAGGTAGACTTGGCTGAGAAAGACACAAATAAGTGCCCCTACAACAGGAAAGTCAGCCCAAAGGTTTGCCTTCCACTACACCCAGGGCTCAACAGCAAGCAGCCTTATGGAACATGGGTGGGAGGAATCCCTGCCTTGAGGGGGTTGTGGGTCCTGAGACACTGCCAGCGAAGCAGCCTTGGCTTCACTGCTCTCTGAACCAACGTTTGATCTAACAGGTCAGGAACATAAACACAGACAGGCTCATGGCTATAAATAGAAAACTAATAAAGTACTTTGGAAGAAATCCAAGGCTTTAGAGGTTACTTATCTGGACCTCCTCCACACAGGGTGCTATACTGCAGAAATATAGTAACATTCAGAACATGAGGTCTGTAAGAAAAAAGGGTTTCCAGCGCATAACCAACTACCCTCTGATGCAATTTGTTGACCAAAATTGGCATAAGAGAAGGGGTGAAAAGCCTGAATACATTTAAGTGTTCATGTGCCATTTTCCTGAAATTGGGCCTTGACTCCTCATCATGATATATTGACTGAGTCTTCAGCATAATGTAAGGCAGTATTATAATCTGGCAACATCAAAAAAAGGCCACTGTCTACCTTAAAAATAACACTCTACTCAAATCTAGTCTAGTCTAGTCTCCTGCAAAGAGAAAAAGAAAGAAAAAACGTATTGAATAATCTGAACCTGGCCTAAACAGCCAATTCAGAAGACTATTAATACTTCATTAGTATGAAAGAACACTGCAAATAGGATTTCTATATTCCAATATCTCTTTGTGATCTCTTTAAACCTGGATCTTCTAAGTAAGGACTCCTACTGCAGCTAGCATTACTGCCATTACTTCACTAGGACAAAACCAAACAAAAAAAAAGGCATCAAAAATTGTGTTACTAAAAGATATATGCACATACTGTACTTAATTTTATATATTAGATCTTTTATGTACAGAGAAGAAATTTTCTATGTACAACTTTAGTTCACAAATATAATTAAAAACGGAACTCTTCAGAAATCAGGTGAAACCCAGCAACTAATCACTGAGCAAACAAACATTTGGTCTATTATTTCCCAACAAGAGCTGGATCCCATAAGGCAGCATTTTGAGAAAGAATGAAATCAATAAATACAAAGCGAAATCAAGATGCAAACCATTAATATATGGCAGAACAGTCCATTTAAAATCAATTATAATTATCAGAGGACAGTTGGCTGGGGGGGATACAGCAGATGATAAAAAGACTGGCCTAGAGTCTAGAAGTCCAATTTCTAGCAGAAAATGCTCTTTCAAATTTTACACCCTTTATGTATCTTTCTGGAGTCTACACCATGCAAACCAAGCAATTAGAAAACCCTACTCTGAATTGTAGCCCTACTTCTCTCAACACTGAGTTTAATTTTGATGTTAACAGTCTTAACTCCTAATGAAAAACCAGACTGAAATATCAGAACCCCTAAAAATCACATTCTTCCATGGACACAAAACAAGCAGTTGCAGTAACTTGCCATATTGCATCTGTCTCCAGCTAACAATCCTCTTGTTTTCAAAATCAATAGGGGAAAAAAAATAAGTCTACGGTATTACTCTCTTTTCAATTCTTTGCTTGCATTCATCAAAATCACATTTTTCTACTAACTCTGACACAAGAATTTCTTAAATCTCTTCTGGAATGAACTGTTTATTGTACATGTTCAACTTTTAATCTAAAGATTAATTACATTTCTACTAAAGCTAAATGGAATGTTTTAAGTTAAAAAGAAGGGGGAAATTGTATTTTTTTCTTAGTTGCTAGTTACACGTGCTCAAAGCTTTTTCTCTTAGATATTTCAGACCAATTTTAAATGTCTCACAGGGAAAGGGAGGACATCCCACATTTGAAGCACTTGAAGTCATGCTTTTATTTCAGGTTTTATTTCAGCTTTCATCTTCATTTGGGCACTTTTGAATACAAAAATAGCTGGAACACGGAAGTGTCCATTGGCTACAATGACTCCAGAGTGATTTCATCCCAGTTCTCTGGATCAGTCTAATACATGTTGTTCTGGCAGCGTAATTCTGCACCAAACTAGGCAGGACTGCAATAACTAAGGAAGCTTTAGCTTTTCAGGTAAGACTCCTAAAGGAGCAATATATAACAGCTATAAATGTTCTAAATTTTCACGATAAGGCTGTCATGCTATTAAAGTATGTTCCAGCCTAAAGACAATCTGTTTAGATGGTAACATCCAGATATTCAGTATATTTTAACAGGCTGAATACAGGATAGGAAGCATTTGGGAACAGAGGACAAGACAGGGTATGCTCAGGCAAATCGCGGTATTTACCATTGTGCCATCAAAGAGTTTCAGACTCCCCGACAAAGGAGATCAGCAAAATGTTGGGCAGCTATTTTATGAGCACACAATAAATAATTTTTGATGTGCTAAGGACCTTTTAAAAGAAAATACAGTAAATCTAACATTATCAGTGAAAGCATGTCTATGACAGATCACTTCATATCACTGAGGCATCCAAAAAGCACCAAAACATCTGTGTATCTTACCCACACGTGTGCCATGTTTCCTGAAATCAGTGAACATTTGTAATGTAGATTCTGGTTCCAGTATAGTTACTAGTTTTTGTGCATCTGTGTATATATATATATATATACACACACAGCTAGATAGATAGATATTCTTAAATATGTATATTTATACACACAAACAGACACGTAATAACGACCATTAACATCTAACATAAATCTATCTCTCAACCACAAGCACAAATTAGCAGTAAGCAGTGCAAAATAGTAGCGTGAAGGCAGACCAGACTCTATACAGATGAATACATTGATTTACACTAGTTTACATTACAGACTCTATACAGATGAATACATTGATTTACACTAGTTTACATTACAATTACATTACATTACAATACTCTAATTTACAAATGGCAATGTCTCTGTTATGTTTAAAATTAACTATAATTTACTTTAGTACTGTTAGTAACTGTAGAAAAAAATTCTAGTAATGTACTCAGTTAAGCGATCTAAGACTTGCTGACAGAACAGCTTCAACTACAAGTTTTATATCAGTGCTGCTAATAAAGCTTTAAGAGAAACTAAGTGAAATTTTAAAGTAATGAAGACATTTTATTCACAGTGCGTGCACAGCATAAGTCATTTTTGGCACATTAAATGATCATATGTACAGTCTGCTCAAGCTTCATGAACACAGCTTTTGTTTTGCTAAGATACTTTCAAAATGAGACAAGACCAAAAAAAAAGACTAAAAATAAAAAATTGTGGCTACTGGCACATAGACTCCATCAGGGAGGCTGTTAAGACACAAATTTGAGCTCAAGTGCAGTTCTGTACAATTACAAATTCATCACTCTACCTGGAGCATGTTTTCTTTTCCAAATTAACAAGGCAAAATACATTATGTTTAAAGCTTTTCAATGACATTTTAGCATTTAATCCTGCGATTGGAACAGGCTAAGAATGTATCTACCATCAATTACAGCATCAAGAGCACCAATTCCTATAAAGCAATAATTTTACAATCAAAGGCAGGTGGTGCAACTGAACCTGGATATACTAACGAATTTTGTTACATAAATCACAAATTGCCAGTTTCTCTTTCATAAAGCGTAAACAGCAAATCAAGAATATTTCAAATTAATTAATTTTTAAAGTTTGCTTTCACTCATTCTGACAAGATACACTTAACAAAAAGGTTTTATTAACTCTGTTATAAATTAGCACAAGTTCAGGAAAAGAAATTATCTCATATGGGAAGCATTTAATTTTAGCTCATTCTGAATTTTTAACTACACTGCAAGTACATGTTGAACTAATAGATTTGCCATCTGGCCAAGAAGTTAATTCCATTGTCACATAGAGCACAATCAATGTGACATTCACAATAGGAATTATATTATACTGTAAAGAGAGATAAAGGAAAACAGAGGCTTATGATCTGCAGCTAATCAGAGATATAAAGGTAAACTAGTTAATTATAGTGATTAAGTGTATCTGATCTATGCTTTCTTTCCTATGAAAGATTCAAGAGGTAATTTAGGTACCATAGTTTTTATCCTACAGAATTCTGTATTTGCATTAAATGACAGTGTTCATGCTATATTTTAAGTAGCTCTACTTGATTGAAAATTCTTTTACTGGCTGAGTAATATCTAACATTATGAGTAAAGATGGGACTGCCATATTGACTTCAGCTTCCCTGAATCACAACAAATGAAGAAATATTTGAATATTTACAAATACAATACGTTTATAAGCACACACAAATATAAAACAAACAAGCAAACAAAAAAGAGCACCAAGAGAAATAAAGACAAGAAACAAACAGCAGCAGGCCTTTAAGACCTCCATCTTCTACTTCCCTCTACCATAGTCTCTTTCTGTGTGAGATCTGTTCCAGTGTTCTCAGAGCTCCTTATTTTTGTAGAAGTGATTTTTCTACTCCTAATGGAGTTGACACATACCATTATGGGTGGCAGCAATAAATCAAGTAAACTGGGCAAAGTAAATTGTTCCTGGATGTTTTCTTTTCTCACTATTTCAACTATATTCATCCTTTCCCCTTTCCCTACTTCACCAAACAACAAAAATTAATTGATCGCTGCCATTGTGTCACTCCAACTATCAAGCCCCCACCCTATTCTGCCTTCATACGGTGCAGACAAAAGCTGTACAACAAGGACACAAGGTTTCAGAACCAGATGAAGATAATGCATATCTTGAGGGGAGAACAAAAAAATCAGCAACAGCATCATCTAGTTTTGAAGGGTCAAAGAGGTTATTTTTCTAGAGAGAGCTGCAACCAGGTTGCTGCAGCAGCAGAGCGAAAACTACTGTACTCTGATTAACTTTTCACCTCTCACTGGAATTACCAGATACCTCTTCTACCAGCAGCAATGCTCCCTGCTGTTTGCCCTTCCTGTGCTGCCTTATCTCCATATTAATAAGGTCGGACTCCTTCTGGTATGTTGAAATATCAAGGTGTCCTGATTGACAGCATTTTGTCAGGTTTTATTTCACAGCCTTGTTTTTCTCAGTTGCTACCTTTGTGGAAAAGGCTTTGTCCTACTCTTTTCTTGTTTAATATATTATTGTAGTATTCTACTGAATTGTTTAATATATTATTGTAGTATTCTACTGAATTTCCTTTGTGGAAAAGGCTTTGTCCTACTCTTTTCTTGTTTAATATGTTATTGTAGTATTCTACTGTCTATTGTTCTACTATCTAGTCAAAATATTTATTTTTATTTTCTTAGTCTGTTTATAGATAAATAAAATCATTTTTAAAACAATAATCCCCACAACAAGATATATAAGGACAATCTATCAACATTATAACTGACTGGGCAGACATAAAAAATGTTAACTTGGCTTCCTGTATTTGCTATTTGCCCTTCAATGGTTTTTGCATCCAAGTAATTGAAAAACCAGATAAAACAGAGCTCAGTTATGTAAAACATTTCACATTACTAGGTGGCAGAGAATCTCTTTCCCTCAACCCACCTTCAAATATCGTGACATCTGACTTGAAAATATCTGGAAGACCTCCTCCTTTGTATTACATAATGTTTAAGTCAACCGATGAATTTAGAAATTATTCAAAAGGCAAACTATGAATGCACATGAATATGCACCTTTACGTGTGCAGCCATGATCACAAAAGTCTCAGTTCAATAGGAAAACAATCTTAGAGATTAAATATGATATCTAACATATATGACTGGTTAAAAATAAATGAATAAAAATATCTCTACAGGAACATGGTTGTTTCCATGAAAACCATAAAATGTTCTGGCCCAGCTGAGCATGTATCTAGTTTTATTATTGCTTTAAAGTAAGCAATCACTACAGATTTTTTTAATGATTGCCAACTTGGAATTTTAATAATTCTGTAAAATGAAACATGGAATGAGGATACAGTGAAATTCTGTCTTCTTATTCTCAGTTCTTTAGCAGAGAATCCCAAAAAACCAAAATAGAGAGGGAGATGAAGACGAACACTGAATACGAAACAGCCACACTGCAATTTGACATGGTGGTGGCACAAATCCCTCCGTGAAGCTTCAATGTTCCTGAAAGCAGAGGCGGTGTATTGCACTGCGCCAACAGAGACGATGATGGACCAGACAAAGTTCCAGGAAAGAGTGACTGCATGCCAAAGAGTGCCACTAACCATTATCACCTTTCATCCTATCCTGAAGTCCAATATTTTTCTGGTGCTGCGGTTTTTTCCCCCTCCCTTTCTTTGCTGACAACAAATTTCTTTGGGAATACTTTCTTAGGAGGAAAAGAAACTAAATTATTTGGAAAAAAAGCCTCTTATAACAGGCTGTCAACTGGTGAAAATTGTTATGGGCACAGGTTTGTCTTACAATACCTTACAAGCCCTTTCTAAACTGAAAAATAAAGTGCAGCTTAAGTTTTCAATACAGTATCAGGCTGTAACTCAGCAAAACATCCAGAGAAAGGTAAAGAGACTTATCTGTGAAATTTCAGCCTCAGGGTGACATTCCCAATCTAGAAGTAGTAGCAACAACTTATTAGAAGCTCTCACTCAAAAAAGCAGCCATTTTGTTAAATTCTATAAAATTTACACAGACATCTGCATTTATTTTGCCACACTGTCAGTAATGTTCATAAAATAATGTTCTAAGAGGTCTCAAAATATGGAAGTTTCCTCATTTCTCAGCAGCAAAATGCTAAGTAATTGCTAGCATTTTGGAAGTAATTTGAGATATGCAGATCTTACACTGTCATATTAATTTGCATTTTAAGTTATCTCCTGGAAGCAGTAGCTGTGTAACACATGCACACTGTACTTACAAAAACAAGTTTAGTCCTAATAATTTTTGCAAGTGTTGCTTAAGGCTTAAATATATTCCATATGAATAAAAACCAATACAGTGTTTACTGTGTATTCTGGTAAAATAACCTATGAAATTCAAGTAAAATTGAGTCTATGTTTGTTTTCTGAATGTGTAATATTTTAAAAAGTATAATTTTAAGCAGTGTACGTAGATACTCTACTTCTGAAAAACAGCAAACTCAGATAGTATAAACTGATAACATTTCCAGATTAGCCTGTGTCACCATGTGTCCCTGTACACACTTGTTGAGACAGCAATGATTCCCATGATTCTTCACATGCAGATTCCTTCTATACAGGAAATGTAACTCTAATGCAACAGGCTTGTATTTCTCAGTTTCCTAGCTATTTATAAAGAAAATTAATAAAATGTCCAGTGATATAGACCCACTAGGTATGTGCTTTTTCCATAGCACATTCAAAACAAACTATTCCTATTTTTTTTCTGAGATAATACACAACATTTGAACAAGACAAAACAGACTGACTGCAGAAGCTATATGAAAGGCCAAGCATGTGCTCATACTACCAGCTGATTGATACTCCATGTTCATGTCTGTGTAGAGATTATTTTTTAATTACAGGAATTGATTCCCATGTTAATCTATTAAGAGATTTCCACAAAAACAGTTACACAGAAAGCAATGCCCCATAAACTAAAAAAAAGTTTCATTTTGTTGACTGACATGCACTGAAAGAACTACTGATGGCCAGCCAAATCAATAGATATCTTTGCTGGCATTTGTAAGGGATATGTACATGTACATATATATGCCCTACAGAGCTTCTGGGCAAATGACACTGCATAGAAAAAGTATCTAATAGTAGTTTCCAAACTTTCTGGGTCGCTGAAACCTTGCCAGATGTCAAGAGCTACAGTGGAAATCCACAACTTTTTTTATCAAAAAACTGCAATTGCAACCGAAGTCAAATAAACAGTAATATTTAATACCGTTCAGGGGGTCAGCCATAGATCACCTACCATCATTTTTGTATGTCATCAGTGCTGTCCAGACTACATCCTAACATATTTCACTGAGAGAGCTTAATGATCTGGGGTCAAAATTCCCTTTTCTTGTAGTGGAGAGATATGAGGAAGATGCACAGAACTCACTACAACCTAACTCTCCAAACATACAGCAGAGATGCTTGGAATATGTACTCTAAATATACAGCAAAGGACAAAATTTTGTAGCAGCTGTGAGCTAAAGATGTGCGTGTGCATGCATTAGAGACAGAAATGTCCACAAAAACACCAAGATATTATATCACTAAAAATGACGCTTTGCAGTAAGCTCACCACACTTGTTACATTCAGTAAGGAGTCACTGGGGAGAGGGTTGCTCTGAAAGGCTGTCTTTACCTACTGAATAGCCACCGTGCTTGCTAGCACACTCCCAAGGCAGATTTAAATGACAGTATGAGCCATGATCTATGACATTTCTCATGTTCCCCATTTTTATACTGACGGCAAACTTCCCAACTGCTCCTGCCTTTCTTGGCTACCCACTTTTCTTTTGTATTGAATTTTCTATTGGCTTTGAAAAAGCCTCTGTGTATAATAACAACTTTGCCACTGTCTTTAAAAGGAACAAGGCTTAGCTCAATCTTCAGAAAGAATACAGTTGGATTTATATTGCAAAAGCCAAAAATATACTTTGAATAAAAATGTGATAAGTTTCCTTCAAATCATAAAACTGTAGCCTTTCTTCTTCCGGGGGCATTAAAATGCAGACTATGATCACATAAAAGTCACTCATTCAAAACAACCTTTTCAGGAATATTATGCAATTCATTGTTTAAATTTTTCGCCTTTTGTCCTTCTATTCTATCTGTCTGTGAAAACTCCAGTTCCCTATGACCCTAAAGGCAAAATTAGATACATGCCCAAGCTAAAATTCATCCATGTCACTGAGCTCAAATTCAGATTTTGTCAGGGACATAAAACTGTGCCTATAATCTACCACATTTATTTTACCAAGTTCATACGGTACAAGCAGGTAGCACACTCATAGCTCAAGCATTTCTGTTTCACATGGTTCTCTGCTAGACAAACCTCTTGATCCCATTTTGAGATTACACTAAATATATGAAGAAACACTATTAGATATAGTGTAAAGTCATCAGCTTGGGTATACTTTGAATACAAAAGCCTTGATCAAAATTTAATTGATGCTTCAAAGCATCTGGCATTCCATGGAATATTTAGATACTACCCTATTATATATTACCCTATGACATATTACCAAGAATAGATTGCAGTTTCATTGTCCTTTGCTGCTAAGAACTTTTAACGTATGATAATTTTCTCTATATTCTTTAGGGACCTTTCCACAACATGCAAAAGTTCTAGATTTTGTTTTTCTGATGACAATTTTGCTCCTCTTGGAGCAACACTAAATGGCAAAACAACACCCTTTGTCTGCTAGGACTGCAAGGCCCAATTTCTTTCTAAACACTTGCTTTGCACTCAGCGGCTGAGCTCTTTACTGAGAAAAAGTGAACTTGAACAATAAAGTGTTACAGTAAATTCTTTTTCTGTTTGCAACTGTGTTCTACATCATATACATACTGCTATAATAACCTTGCAAAGTTAATGGACTTTCTTCAAAATTTGTGCTAATATAAACATGAATAGAACTTGGCCCTTGTTCTTCCTACTTCCTTCATGGCTGAAACTTCTCTAAAGTTATTTAGTAACGATGAAAACATTTAAATATGTGTCATTCTGATATATCTCATTCTTGCATGGCTTTCAGCTAAATTCTTATATTAAAAAAAAAACAATGGGCATCCTGGAAGCTAACTAAGCTTGCTATCTCAACTACATATTAATAATAAACTGAGGTAGTTTGCAAAAAGTTATTATAAAGCTTAGCAATTCTGCTTGAGAAGCATATAAACTATTTTATTAAACATGAGGGGAAAAAATAATTAGTTTCCATCAAAGCCACAATAATTCAAACTAAAGGAAATTACCTAGCAATTTATAAATTCAATAAATATGCTTGTGCTTATCCAGAGATCCCTCCAAGGACATTGCATCTATTTGCTATATCTGCAGAAATTAATATATTCCCTTTCTGATGTTTTGTAGCTGTGCAAATTGCTTTGTAGATGGCAAGATTGGCAATTTATCTCTTCACTATGTAAGAATGGGCTCAGAGACTGTAAATGATTATTTGACAAAAAGCATCTCAAGTTTTTTGGCTTGGTGCAAGAATTTTCTAGTACTCTGTTCTCTGTTAGACTCTGAAGAAGCTAAAAGAAAGCACCCGGGCAATCTTCTTTATTGAAATGAAGATCTACATATTTGAGAGAGAAAAGAAACTGACTGAAGGTTTAAAAAAAAAAAAAAAAAGCAAAGACAAAAAAAAAGGCAAGAAACAGCTTCAGAAAAATTGCAGTCATCTTCTTACTTTACCTAAGTTAATCACAGGACAGAACACAGCATGTGGTCCAACAGTTGTTTAAAAATATAACTAATGACTTGGATGGCACCCTTGTTGAAAAGCAAGCCCTGTCTCCTCTCCAGCCTCTCTGCTGGGCTGACATAAAGCTCACAGGACTACTCCAAGGAGGGTACCTAATGTGTAGACAGACTAAGCCACTCTGCTGTGGTAAGACAGGGGAAGAGAATAGCCCTGCCCCATGATTATTCAAAGAGCTGGAACGTCTATAGCGTAACACCAAAAAGCCATCAAAGGGAATTAATGTTCACGAGGACGATGACATTCCAAAGGCAGTTTAGGATAATGAAGTCATTTAAGGCCATCTTTCTGAACAGTAATCTTGGCTTATTGTACAAGGTGATTAAAACTGAGATGGGAGGCAGTGGGCTGTCTGTAATGTCCAGTGCTGCTAAGAAAAGCAATTGAAAAATCTTTATGATTTATTTCTCCAAGGTACACACACGGGCAGAATAATCAAAAATGTGGTTCCCCTATGTAATATTACAGGTTCCAAACTGTCATTTTTAGCCTCTTTGACAGAAAAATGCTCTGCGGATTAGAATGAGGCAAGTCAATGGGATGAAGGAGAAAGGAAAAGGAAGAAAAACGTTGGAGCTCGCTAACTACAGTGATAAGACAAGTAATTTAAAGAACTACCTTTAGAAAAGGGAAAAGATGAATGCTAAAAAAATATTACTTGTATTTGTTGCTGAATTTCCCTGAAAACTATATATTGACTTGCAGGCAAATCTAGCAAAAGACCTAAAGCCACATGCTTCTATCCCCAAGGATGCCCAGGATGAGGGTTTCAACACTATCACAGTAACTACTGTAACTGTGCTCCCTCTGCATGACCTTGATGTTGGAGCACAGAGCATAATGAAGAAAAAAAATACTGTCATGGTGTATCTGATATTCAAAGAATTCTCCTATAAAGGAGCTATGCTCAAATTTCTTTTATCTATTTTCCCCTGTTTATCTGTGTCTGGTATACCTCTATAAATATACCTTTAGAAGGTATACCTTCATAAGTGTCTGGCATACCCATGGAACAAATCCCAATCTTTTCATATAACAATCACAGCATATTTTGCTATTTCTTCTGCAAACTTATTATCTTTTCGCTACCACTCACTGATTCTGCCTCCATTTCAGCAAGTTCCCTGTCTCATCTCTGAAAAGTTACCTTTGCACAGGAGAATAAAGATGCATTGAGGCTTTGTAGCATGCCTCAACACCTTCACTCAAATAGCCAGGAAGGCTTCAGTATGTTCTACAAAAATCTTTTGACTGCTGTCAGAAGTGTCAGAAAACAACATCAAAGTCCCCTGAAAATACAGGAGGGTGCCAAAACAGGAGGAGTAGCATAAGCAATTTCCATCTACCATTTTAGATTGTCATTTTCAATAAACACCTGGAAACTTCCAATAGTTTCAGCATGTCCCAGTCCATGACCACAGCTCTTATGGCTCTTATTATGACTTATTTCATCTATAACAACATATAAAAACCTATGCAGCTGTGACACCTAATTCCAAAACGCCAGTCCAATATCCAAACCCTCCATGCTACTTATAATGCAGAAAAATGTACATGACACTTCTGACTTTATCTGCCTCAAAATTATTTTTAAACTGTGGCCATCTATAAGCAAGATGACAGATTTAGCATGTAAACTTATGGAAACATCAAGTGAATGTCTGGAGGTCACAGAGACAAGCTGAATTTACTAGAAAGGGAGCAGAACTCCAAAGAAAATTTCTTCACGTTGTGAATTTTTATACATTTGTGGACCCAGAACCTGAAAGTCACCACGTTCTGATTCACTCATTTCAAAAATCAGAGAACAACTGGAAGAGGTATAGAAAAAGGTAAAAAGGACAATCAAAATCTAGGATGTTTCTATATAAAGAGAGATTACCAGTTTATTTAATCTTCAGCTTGGAAAAAGACACGACTAACAAAGGAATGTGACAGAATATAAATTCATAAGCAGCATGGAAAAGATGACTATGAAACAGTTATTCATTGTCTCTTCCAATAAAAACATTAGAGGGCATTAAATTAATTATGTTGGCAAGCTTGAATGAACAAACAAAAAAGGATACTCAAGGCATTGTTGAGCTGTAGAAACCCATGCCATGAGACACATCGAAGATAGAAGCTTACATAGATTTCAAAGTGGGCATCTTTGGGTTTCCTTCATGGAGGAAAGCCCTGGGAGCTAGTAAAGACAAAACATGCCAACTCCAGGAACTGGAAATTACATGATTTAGTCTATATTCTCGCCACTTTGCCATGGTCCCATCACAGACAGGACACAAGGCTGGCCAGATGTTTATCCTGAACAATAAAGCTACTCTTGAGGTCCTTGGTACTCCTTTCCTGGAGGCCAACTCTGGTTAAACATTCCAAGACTGTATTTCAGGGCCGTACTGTTGTAAGGCACACTGCCTGCTCAATATTAGTAACATCGTCACTTATGGCAAAAAATACAAACACTGAATCTCCTAGAATTTGAGTTCAACAGCTTCAAGGAATGTAACAGAACATTACAGGTCCCAGCCAGACCCCACAGCTCCTCCTGCCAGCCCACTTTGCAGGAGCCCATGTCAGCTACCAGGGATGTCAGTCCCTGCCCCAGCAGGGCTGGGCTCAGCTCTCCACAGCCCTGCCCTGCCCAGGGCACTGCAGAGCCAGGGCTGCCTGCAGCACAATGTGGAGCACCAGAGCTGCCCCCCAGGTGCTGGTGGGACGGGCCCTGGTCATTGGTCCCTGCCCTGACAGACCCCTCAGTAGGAGCTCCATTCCTACTGGACTCTGCTTCCCATGGTTGCCCCTGGGGCATGTGGCACCCTGGACAGTGGTGCCCACTGCACAAAGCACCCTACACCTCCCACAGCAAGGCAATGCAGTCATTAATCCCTCAAAATCTGTACCAAGGGACAACCTTACTGATCACAATTTTTAGGGACAAGCCTTGCAGGCATAAGGGAGAGGTGACTGCATTGCACATAGGCTGTCATGGGTAGCAGTGAGGTCTCAGATGCTCCTGCTTTAGAGACCCAGAGTTCTCACTGCTGAGTGATGATGTGTAAGCTCTCCTAATGTTTTAAGTGATGAATGACCACAAAATCTGATTCTGTTGCCATTTGCCTTAAACACATCAATGAAGTTACACTCTTTCTATGCCCTAAGATTGCAGTAAATGGCAAAAAACCGTTTAGTTGAACTCCCTTGCATTTACCGTAATTTCAGAGTCTTTATTGGGTATCAGTGTGTTAAGCTTTTTTGTGAGCCTGACGTCTCACTGTCCAGGAGGCTTTCAAGGAAATATCTTCTCCTAACCTCCAACATATCTTTTCTGAAGAACATTTTCAAGATTACTTTCTTCTTGCACATCATTGTACAGTGGACATCAACTTTCACTTGTCAGCTTTATCCAGTCACCGTTACAAAGATGTATTACTTGCATAAAAAATTAAACTTTGGGCTGATCAGTAAATTTTATTCATGACATAGAAAGAGAAGGAGGACAGAGAAACTCCTTTATCAGTCAAAATTTAAGACCATTCGTATTTAATTTATGACAAGTGTTTTATGGGATCATTAAAGTTTATGGCCTCAATAAAAACAACAGCAATTGCTACATACAAACAGCACCAACATTAATTCAGCAAACTGACTCAAACGTTAAAAAATAAAGCTAGAATTAACACTGTCTGATATAATGCAAACAACATCTGATAACATCTATCAAATAAGTAATGATATCAGTCTAAATCCAGCAACTAATGTATTAGTCCTAGCCTTCAGAGGAGGATACTTTTTCTTTATTATTGTACAAGACCTTGGAGCTCCCCAGTGCCACACACTGCCACTTTTTCTGTGCCAAAAATCAGCTTCCAGATAGCAAATATATTAGATTCATGAAGAGAGGGGATTGATTTTTCTCCTTGCTTTCTACTTTCAAAGTTAAGTATATCAAGAAAAAGTAGTGCTTGTCCACCATAAGAACAGAATTTATATTTATGGATTTATGTGATTTTATATATAAACCTTTCATATAAACACAAGCAGCAATGCAAATGAGTCTCAATAACTCCAAGCACAAAAGGTACTGTGTACATTGGCTATATGGCCTGCTCTTCTTTCCCAAATAATAATGGAAGATAAATTAATTTGGGCAGCACCCCACAGCCACCTGAGAAGTCTCTATTATCTCTATTTTACCTATAACACACATTTTATGAATTCAGTTTTTGCTCATTTTCAATAGATTCTGATTACAACAAAAGGAAGAGATACTCATCACTACTGGAAAAAAACTTTAAAGGATAGGTTTCAAGCTCCTTAAGTTGGTATAATTATGAAAGGCTTGTAAACGTCTCAGCAAGTAGGACAAAACATATCCTCAATGTCAGTGGGCAAAGCAAGTTTCACTGAATTTAATGGGACTGGCACAAAATTCACTATGTCGATCTCATTAAAGTGAATGAAAAAGATCTGCTAGTCCCACTGGAAACTTGACAAGGCTGTAATTGATCCAAGTTTCTACAAAACAGAATTAGCAACTAATAAACCACCTAGAGAAGAAAACTGTCATCACCATCTTATGGCTCAGTAAAACGTGCCTGCCAGAGGTTGACCAACATAGAGGAGAAATAAATACAGGCAATCCGTTCCAGCTGGGCAATTTATGGTTATTTCTTAAGCCTATCTCAACAAAGTAAAGAAGATTCTAGACTCTTCTGCCTTTTTCAGCATTCCCATGCTCTAGATCTAGTTTCTTTCTTCCTTATTCAGGTTCGAGGGGTATTTACAGTAGGCAAATCACTCAGCAGTAAAAATGTACAATCTCCATTAATACTATGAGTAATTCAGAGTTTACCTGGCCATGATTCTAGAATCAGGGAACCAGCAATGTAAAAAGTGAAGCTATTAAAACAGGTAAAAAAAAAAAATTTTAAAACTTGAAAAAACAGTTTCTCAAAAAAAAAAAAAAAAAAGGTTTATTAAGTGAAAAATGAAACTTTTAGTGTTATGAAGCAGGATCTCAATTCTAATTTATAAATACATTCTAACGTCTCAGCACCAGAACCATATTCTTTATACCTTCAAATGCAAACCCACTCTGTAGTTTTTTTCTGGATTACTGGTTTCTAAAACTTAAGAACAATACATAGGCATCAGGAGAGCAAAGCATAGTGCTCTTTGCCTTCTAAAATACTGATTCTTCAGGTAGGAAGCATATATTCTAATTCAGATGATAAGTGAGATGTTTTCCATTTTCCTTTATGCGCTGTCCCTGCTTCTCTTCCTTTAAAGGAGAGCAGCAGGTATGAGACCAATGCTGATAGCACAGTTAGAGTTACATAAATGCACCATGAATTTCTTAGAGTAACATTAAAAGCAGCAATGGATCTAGGATTTAGATGCTGAAAAGGTTCATTAGTTTAGAGTACCAGTAATTTAAGCATCTTTGTTTTACAGTCTGCAGAAGGAAAACCAGTAGAATTTCCATCTGTTTCTCAGACTGCAAGCACAGTCTGATAGAAAAAGCTATGAGAAATTATTCTGTAAGTCAAAACAGCATTCAAAGAACACAAGTACCCCAAGTGACTTTCTTGATCAGTGAGTAAATTCCAGTAAATTTCTTTTGTGTTTTCACAGTCTTAACATACTGTCATTTTCATTTATGCTTACCAATACTCTCGCCTTTACGAGCCTAATTACAGATTCCTTGCCAAATCAAAGTCCACAAAACTCTCCCTCACAGCAGACAATGTCTTTCACCCCAGAAGTCCAAATCTCACAGTTAGTTTTCAAGCAAGCAGCTCCTGGAATTGGTTCATTACAAGAGATGGCATTGGCCGGAGGGAAAGGATGGGGTTGCATCACCTGGGACATGGCAGCAATATAAGCCTGGACTGCATCATTTCAGCTGCTTTGAGTAGAGGTGGTCTTGAAAAATTCCTGGATAATCTCTGTATAACTACAGAAACAGCACAGAATGACAGCAATGATTAAGTATTGTAGCTATTTAAGCCAGATGCCTTATTTTGGATGATGTGAATGGTCCTTCTGTATCGCCATTTTCAGTCATAGTAGAGCAAAGATTTCTGAAATTGAAAGATGTCATGGACATGTTTCATTCTTACTGCTTTGTTATTTTTCTTGAAACGTTTGTGAATTCACATTCATCACTAAAGAACAGTAGGATGATTCTGTCAGTGATCTTCCATGATTTTCAGGCTACTAGCTAAATGAACCAGGAGGCCTGTAAACGACTTGAAAATCAAATACACAATCTTTTCTTGAAAAGACTGACTGACTTTTCTAGGAGCACTAGGTGATTTGCAGCTATCACAATTCATCTAATACATCTACCTCAAAAAAAGTTATCACCAAGACAAACTGAAGTAATGAACTGTATGTCCTAAGATCAGCATTCTTAAAGGGAAGCACAAGACGAGGCAGTCTTAATATTTTAGTGTAAATACCTGTATTTCCCACTTCCATGCAAATATCATCCCAGGACTTTTTATTGAAGGCTCAGCAGAACTAAGAACTCTTTAAAAATCCTTTTGTCTTGACACGGAGCAAGGAAAACTCTGTTCAGTTCAGGAGATCATCCGTCATCATTGCTAACTGCAACACAGCAGGATTGAATTTGTGATCTTGACGACAGCTTACAGACTACGTATGGGTTTTCCAAAGATTGAGTTCATCCATTTCTTAGCTGCCTGTTTTCTGTGCTAGAAGGAAAATACAGGACATTTTTCCCAACGACGCTTGCACATTTTGGTGGCAAAGACCTGATTGTACAAGGACCCTACCTCCTCCCTCCCTTCTCCACTCCCCCAAGAGAAGTTGTAGCACACTGACAAATCAGCATGTGGAAGTTTGGACTGCCACTGTCTGGGGAGCACATATTCCGTGGGCAGGCAGACTATTTCATTTGCCAGAGCTGTCAAGCCAGCCTTTTCTACAAACACTAGCTTAAGACAAAAGAAAAGAAAAATTACAACAAAATGTTTTAAAAGCTACGTGCAAAGGGCTGAAGCAAAGGCATAGTAATTAAGTGGTTTCCTGGGCAACAATGGGGCAAACTGATCAAATCCGCCTGCTTAAAATTACATTCTTAAATCTACATTTAGACATTTAAGAGTTGCACAACTTCCAGGTGTTCTGCTTTGCAGCTGTTTTGATTAACTGCACCTCTAGCAAAGTAAGCAAGTCAGTCCACAGTTTTGTAAATATAAGTCAGTATGACTCTTCCTCTTCTCCAGTTGTGACTTGGGTATTAAGTACAAAAAGATTTGCCAACATGTCCGCACCCACAAACTGTCAGACTGAAGCCAAAGTGACCTTTCAAAAGTCTAAGCAATGTAAGACTCTAAATTTAAGCATTAAGACTAGAGGTCTGCCTACCCAAACACATGTATGAATTCAGTCCACTATAATAGAGTACACGACATGAAAGAACAGCTTAAAATCCAATTGTCTGATTAAAAGGTGAGATTCATGGCAGAAATCCAACAATGAAGCTTGGAAAATTTCCTTTACCATCCCCCTCATTAGGTATCTGCACTTCTTGAAAAGGGCAACAGGGAACTAACACAGGTGAAATGGTTAATGCTATACATAAACCCACAGAAATATTCCCCTCTCCATGAGGGACTTCCTGCCTTGCAAGCCTCCTATGAGTGCTCCACATGCTTTATCAGTCCGTTTGCCTTCTGGCAGTCAGTATTAGCAAGCATGAGATCTCTGCAATGAATTGTGAAGCAAGGATTTGAAGAATTACTTAGAAATTTTATTTACATGAAAATGAAGTGCACACCATCTAGCAGATGGGAGATTGTGAAAGACCGTTTGGACTATCTAAATCATTTTTATTTCAGGAATAGATAAGCTCTTGTGCAGTTTTCTAAACCAAGGAATCAAACATCTGGAGATCTCATTGTCGTAGCTTAAAACTTTACTTTTATACCAGTTTTTCCATCTTTCTGTGTGTGGGAGGCTGTGTGCATGGGAAAGGAAATGGTATTAGCTGGCTAATCAGTGACTTCACATTACAAGCAAAACCAATTACACATGGTTTTCTCTGGTTTGTACAACAATATCAGCCAGATTCTGGTGTAACTTAATGAAACAACTGTTCCCCTGCTAGGTCGGCATTTGTGCAGGTGGTTTACAATGTTATAATAGAAGTAATGTGTGCATGTATTTCAGTAACTAGGATTCAGAAAAAACCTGGGTAAAAAGGGAAATGAGATGTTAATTCCCTTTATTTCTCTATGTGAGAAAATACATACTCTAAAAATGGAAAAAAAAAAAAGTGACAGGTGGCAAAGAAACATTTGAATTATGTTCCAGCTCTTTAAAGAATTGAGTCATGGGAATTCTCATCTTTCAAAATAATTCAAAATCTTCACAATGCTATTCTCTGTGGTGTTTCCTAGAAGTTGGTTTGTTGTGGGTTTTTTTTTTTTTTACTAATTTAAGCAAGAACAAACAACACTGATTTTAATTAACTATCAGGTACATCAGTTTCTATTCCAAACCTCCTCCAGGAAACAGCTATTTTAGAATTTAACAGAGAAGGCTGTTTATAACATAAAAAATAATATGCTTCTCACTGCAGATTAGTGACTGCCAGGCCCTTAAGATAGTAAAAATCTTAAGCTAAGCACGCTCTGCTGTATCTATTTCCTTAGAATACACTGTCCATTCAGAAATTGTGCTTTTGATTTAAAAAAACACATATGCATTTACACAACATAATTTGAGATCAGAAACTCAGGAGAAAATATACATGTCACTACTGAAAATAGAAGAGATTCTGCAAGTTTACCATATTCAGCTGTGGGTCTCACTCTGACCATTAAAACCAACAGCAGTGACTTTTTAAAGGTGAGATGGTTACATAGGTTTAGGTTTTGAAACCTCGTAATACCTGAAAAAAAAATCAGCTTCATAGTTTTGGTCAGGATTCCTCCTTGAAATTAATGCTGACACAATGTAACATCCTTCCCCCAAGCTGCTAAGGTGCAGTGTTAGGAACTGGCTATTAAAATTGTTGGAGAGATGCCTCTGCCTGAGTTAAGGTTCAAACAAGAAATGCGGTGAAGCAAATAGCATGGATTTTATGTAACAGTAAATGTGAGGGAGAGAAAGAGAAATAGACAAAGGAGGAGGGGGAGGAGTAAAGGAAGAGAGTGACAGACAAATTAAATAGAAAATATCACTCCATGGATCCCACTGGCATACAGCTGATGCACTTTTTGTGATCTTTCTGTGACAAGGGTCCTGCAAAACGTAAGAGTTCAATGGGTTAATCTACATTCGGGCCAGGTGGGAATGCCCAGGTACCTGCCCTGGGGGAGCAAGTCTGACACAGTCTCGTGTAACACACTCTGGGTCAGTTTCATCACTTGGATCACCTGCAGTGCTCTGGGGCAAGGCATCAGCAATGTCTGGGAGAGCTTTGGGGGTCCTTGGTGGATTATGACACCCCTCAGCTGCCTCTCAGGTGAGTGTGGCCTTCCCAGGGTGGGGAGGGGGTTTACAACTGCGCCATTTGTGTGAGGGAGGGCGGGTGTTCACTCCCTCTGACCAGAGGCTACGCCACACACCCAAAACTCTCCTCTTCCCCTCCCTCCCCGATCCCAGCCAGAGACGGTTTTCAGAACAGCTTCTGGGTTTGGCTTTCTTGTGGATACATTCTTCTCCCTCAGCCTTGTTTACTTCTCTCTAGACCTGAGATAATGGGACAAAAATATCACCTTTATCTTGTCTCAAGTACCCTTAGGGGGCTTAACTCACAGTCCAGGGTTCCTGTCAGGAGGTCTATTTGAGGAGCAGTGGGCTTCAGCGGTCACAGCTTCTTTATACAGTTCTGCCACAATGGGCAAAATGTCCTTCCTAACAATATTTAAACCATTAACCATAACATTTCAGTCTCTCACATGCAGTCTAGGTCAAAATCCTTGTTCTGTATTTTGTGCAACACTTAATACCAAGACATACTTTCAGCTACCCTAAGGTCTTAGGGTGGTGCAGGCAGTTGCAGTATCCTACAAAAACTCTCACTTAGTAGCAAAGTTTACAGTAAAACAAACTGAAAAGAGCCTGCCTTTAAAACAGAGAACAATGGTGACTCCCATTTTCCAGTTACAATGAAATGGATCGAACAGCATTTTCTTTTTAAATAATAGTAGTTATTTGATAGCCTCAATGAACCTTCCCCAGAGGTTAACTGCCGTGCCAATTACTTTTCACCATCTACTTTCCACAGCACTTCTTCAATCAGGTGTAGAAGCACAATGTTACATGGCAAACTCTTAGTGAAGCAGAAGATGCCCCAGCCATGGGCTCTAGGCAGGGTCAGGGCAGTGAGTGCCAGCCTTGGCCCCTGATATCCCATCAAAGCTCCTAGCTGAGGGTCCATGCATCACAAAAGCATCCTCAGGAGACTTCAGCTCCTCATGCCAAAGGTTTCTTTGGGCAACACTAAGAGCAAAGCCCACAACATGTTTTTTTGACCAAGAGTTTCCAGGTGTATCTAAGCTGTCCATTCTTACAAACAAATGTTACCCCACACAGTACCTACAGCTTTGTTTGGAGACAGCTAAAACTAAATCCACTGAAGCCTTTTTCTTCCCACAGAAAATGAAGAAGTAGTGGGGAGGAGGAGGGGAACTGGAACACCTTTTTTTTTTTTGTCTGCTTAGAATGCAGTTAATCCCAGAAAACTGTCAATACACCATAGCCAGCAGTAAGTACTTGCAAGATTTAGTCTTAAGCAACTGACTCTGTTTTCTTTTCTTATGTCTGAGTCACTGTTGAGTTACTTTCTAAGTAGGAGAGTATTTAGCAGCAGGTGAATTATTATCATCACCTTTTCTGGACACCTTTAAACAAACATGGGTATGATCCACAGCAGTAGCAACTACGCATATAATTAAAATTGTATTAAATAGACAAGAAAACCTATGACTTTGGAAAATATCCACAGTTCTCATACTTCTGCAAGAGCAAATAATTTTTAAGCTATGAAACAAATGTTTACAACAGTGGTCTGTATTAGCACTGTATTAAAATTCCAGTGTAATATGTCCAACAAAAATTTTGATCAAAAATTCTTTTGCTGAAGACAAAGATTATTAGAAAAAAAAATGCTGTGTTACAGATGGGAACCAAACTGCTTAGAAAACCTTTATATCACTGATAAATTAATATTATATACTATCATTCCAGAAAAATAATTTTTTCCCTATAATTATCTATTGCTATAAAGTACTTTCTCAAGCAGCACCTTGCAGGTATCTTTTACATGCATGAATTTAATTATATTGTTCATGAAAAATCCTCCTACTCTCTCATCACTGACTGGAAGCATATATTTTATGTGCTTCCCTACCCCCTCTGACACAGATGAGAGTGAATATTTCATTGGAGCATTAAAACGATCCACAGCAAATGTACAGCTTCCATGAACCTGCACTAGAAAATCTATGAGGCTCAAACAACTGGTAAAACCATTAAGGTCACTTTACGTGAATATGAATTAGAAGTATTTTAACCTTTCTTCCCCCTTCAGATTCTTCCACAAATATTTTTACATTTCTTTTTACTAAAAAGAGACTCTAATCAACAGTGAAGCCAACTCCATTAGTAAATTGATGAGGTGTAGCATTCTGGGGACTTGTGATATGCTGGCAACCCAAAATCTGCTACAAAAATTAATGTTTCACAAAGTCATATAAAATTTTAAAATATTGTATAATAAACTTCTTTCTGTAACAGTTTATAAATTGCATGTTCTATGTTATGATGCACTGCATCAAAATTGTTTTTTTCAGTTAGATTGCTTGCATTTGCCATGACTTCAAGCTTAGAGTTCTGAAATTGATGCAGTAGAAAGATTCACGTTTATGCTGGTGCACTCTTACATCTGTTTATTTTTTTCCAAGCAAGTAACTCTAAATGCATGTGTCTTATTAGGCTGTGGAACTGCTCCCTATCCAAAGTAAAATACCTAAATACACATTTGGTAGAAGTTACAAATATTAAACTTGTGGAGGTGTTTGGTTTTTGTTTTCTTCAAAAGGAAAGAACAAGCAATGCATTTGTGGAATGGCACACAACAAATGCTATTATTGCAAGCACCAAAGGAATAAACTGCTGTCACCCTAGACCATGTGTTCTCAATCCATACAAAATTATATCCACAATAACAGTTTCCCAGTAATTTTTTTTGTTTGTTTTAGCACACTTAAACCCAAAATTACGACTGCCTCGTTTCTCAGAACCTAGTAATACAGCAATTACCCATCAATCCCAAACCCACCAAATCCACCACGATCACTAAGACAGAAAACTCTCAGGACTCAAGTCTTTCAAGCTCTTCTTCAATTTCCTAGAAGACCAAACCAAGCAGTTGGCCTTGGATGATGAATACGTGAATGACCTTGACAACAGAAGGCATACACAAGGCACAGCTGGAGATAGGGAACTCCACACACCAGCACTGACCAGCAGAGGGAATGCAGTCCATGAGCAGCCCCAGTGCACAAAGAGGAAACAGCCAGCTATAAGCATCACTTCAGGACAATCTCTGCAGCAAACAAATGCTAGTAGAGAACTTAATATATTCTGCCTGAAACATCCCTAGTGTGTTGTATTCATCCTTCACACAGAACTCACTTTTTCATGCTTTCCATGTACAAGGAAACCAATTCTCCGTCTACCTGTGCCATAGTAGAGGAATTACTAGATGCAACTGCTGATTTTGTGATCAGACCTCTGTAATATTGGAATGAGGAGTAGGACAAAAAATAGGGGTTTATTTAACATGCCTAATGCTTTTGAAAATCCTTCAAAGAGAAAAATAAGAAAATTAACATTAGTTCATACAACAAGTTTAGTCAGAAGAGAGTCTAAAAGTTTGACTTAAAAGACCTTTTCTTAAGTTATTAAGCACTCTCTAAAATTAGCCCCTTCCATTTCTTCAATGAAAAGAAAAAAATATATAAAGATAATTTCTTTTTTTGACATAAATTTTGTAGGCCAGTTTGAGTCATTCGAAGATCATTCTTATGTGAATAAATTGATTCAGAGGTCTGTAGTAGCTCTTTAGTTACTCAATATCAAATGGCCCAGACAGCATGTTTGTCCCAAATCAAGTATCTACGTCTCCAAAACTTAATCTCTAGAATTAGTCCTGGTAAAATCTCTACCACATTAGACAGATTTTTTCTTTCTGAAATGGAAGGACCACAACAAAAACTACTAAAAGTAAGTATTTACAGGAAAAGCATCAGAGGTATAGTCTTATAACATCCTCTTTCTTGCCATTTCTTCCAAATGAATATGTAGTCTCAGTCATCACCTGACCAAATAAATACCCATTACTTGGCTAAGACAGAGTTCTCACTGTTGCTGGACATGTGTATGTCCAGTCACAGGAAGAACATGTCAGCAGCCTCTAGTCTGGTAGCCTGACACACATGCACCACCCTCTATCCTGTGACAGGGAGAATTATCACATAAAAATCCTCTCATGAAAGCCACATCACATAAGGGGAAAAAAGGCTGCAACACAAGGTCTCAAAGGCTCTGAGCTATTCAAAAGGTTAGCACTATGGAGTTAAAGCCATGACTATTAAGAAAACCACCCTACTACACTAATGGAGTCAGAAGTGTTGAGGGTTTCACCCCTGAGTGTTTCTACCATCTTCAACTCAATAAGGATCAACACCAGAGATTACCAACCTTCTGCTGTGGATTTCAAAATCTTTATGAATCCAAAAGCTCTACTCAGACACCCAGGATGTATACTGGTGTATATTCTTCTTCTTCTATAGAAGAGTGAAGTGGAGCCCTGACAGAAGGCCAGGGAAGTAGACAGCTCTTGCCTTCAAGCTGAAACTTCATTATCAAAAGATATAATAGGGCTGACTATGGGCTGCATCTCCCCAGGTGCCACCTCAACATTGGAAAACATTTAAATTAAATATTCATAACAACAGATTTACAGTAGACTAAAAACTCAAGTGCAAGGCGTAGAGAATCCCTTTAGGAATGGTAGCTCTCATCAGCACTCTGGGTAGTGAAGCAAACCAGGAAATCTACCCAAACTGTATCATGCCTCCCTACATATTAGCCATCCTCAGCTCTGGTCAGAGCACACTCCTTACACAAGTGCTGGAAACGTATCCTCCAGAGCACAACTCCATAACTTGCTCTTCTTGCATCTGCACACTATCTGGTGGGTATAAAGTTGTCAGTACACTTTTATCTTCTCTAGACTTCTTTTACATAAAAGGTCCATGGTAAGTCTCAACCTTAATTGTTTTCAGTATTCTCAGTATAGTCATGAAGTACAAGAACAATTATGTGAGGCAAAATACCACATTGCTATGAGGGTCCTAAGATATATGGGAAACACAATTTTGTCCTGATATTTCAAAACATTGCAAATGCCATGATGCAAACATTAAGCAGATGCAGAAAAGTATGTATTATCCAGCCACCTTCTCACTAAAGCTGTATTCCTCTGGAAGCTGCTCCCATCGATTATTTCACCTAGAGAGCAGACTGACCTTTTCCCCTGCCTTCATTTCTGATGGCATGACAGGATCAAAGCCAAAAGGTCAGACTAATGCTAAAAGCATCCATTTTTAATAGTTTCTTCATATATCGCGTGGCTGAAGGAATAAAACCCTGTCTTGAACATAGATGCAGCAGGCATGCCAATACATTATGTAAAACACAGCAAATAATTTATAACTTCCTGAGAGCAACTCGTTTTAAGTTATACTACCAGTGTAATGGCACAGCTTAAAAGATGGATTTCAGGGTGCAAAACCTGATCTGTGTAGTAGGTTGATTGTAGAATCAAAAGGAAAATGACTTAAAAACATAATCCTCCATCACCAAAAAAATGACTCTTCTTGCATAAGCCTTGCCTGCTGACATATTTTGTTCACTGAAAGTATTCAGGCTCCATAAACATGGATACTGAGATTTAAAATAGAAACTTATTTCATTTCAAGTAAGTGCTAATACATATATATATATGGAGGTATTTCAGCATTACATTTCAAATTTCAATGTGGTTTATTTTCATCCTTCACAAACAATATTTATGGAGCATGCAAGAGTGTTTTTTGCTCTAGAATAGTGACAGACTTACTGGTGTGGTAAACAGCCTGACACGCAGTTTTTGCACCTGAACCAAATTGTGCCAAAAGTTACTCGAGACATGTAAATTAATACCAAACACATGCACAAAGCTATTCTGCAGCAGATTCCTTCTGAGTACTATCAGCATGAGTACTTCTGAATGAACAAACTCTTTTTACCAGAAAATTGGCAGAATAACAAAGCAAAACTGTACTGAAACAGCAAAACCTGAGAATATTATTAAGTCTTGAATCAAGTTCATAGAAGATACAAATCCGTATTTCCTTTTCCTAAATATTACATCTAGAGTCCACAGCTTACATATTTATAATATAGGTCTTTAAATAAGGATTACATTTTCAGGTAGATTATCATACTTCAATTTAGTCACTGAAACTAAGAAAAAAGTTTAGCCTAAATTCATCTGGATTAATAATACATCCAGTTGTTGAATAAGCTTTTTTAAATTCTGCACCAGGAAGACACTGCAAATGAACTTTGCCATACCAAACATATCTCCTGCACTAATTATACTTTATTAGAATTTAGCACTGTAATAGTCATGTCTACAACCTTTTGGTTTTTCTGATAAAGCACCTACATTATTTATAATTTTACTTTTGTTCCTTAGAATTACTAGAAAAAACACTTTGAATAATTAAACTTTATATCTAATGCATTTGACAGCTTGCAATTCGGGCTTCCTTAAGACCATTTACTATTTACATCCTACAAGAAATCATATCATTAAATATTTTAAGTGAGAGGCTGTTCCCTCTGGACTAGTAATATAATTTATTACATTGCTGTACATTAAGGGTACACCTTTGGGGGATGTGTGTGGTGTATGTTTCTTTTCTTCCCTTTCCTTTTTTTTTCCCCTTCAATAACTTTTGCAAGACCCTTGCCCAGGCAATCCAAATTGAAAGAAATAGATCCCTTGTGAACTCACTGTTTTAGTTACTGAACTAATCCATGTCAAGCAAGACACAATGTAAGTTTACTTTAGTGAAAACTTTTATCAACAGCAAGTATGTGGCAGTACATGAACATTATTTTTCTAGAAGGAAATGTTTTTATTAACTTGCTGTTACAGAAGCATATCTGCATTTGACTTATGTAGGAACTAGAGAATCACAAATGTGGAAACACATGTAACATCATTTGTTACTAATTACGTTCTGAGATCACAATGGGCAAATGCAGTCGGATCACCTACCTCCAGCATTTTCCCGTAAGGAAATTTAGATGCAGGATAACAGTAGCTATGGGCACAGTCTTCTTTGACAAGAAACAACAATGTATTCAAGTCTCTTCAGTACAACAGTACTGTTTAATGGTTACTCAACATAAGGGATTTTTGTCAAAAAGATAGCAACAATAATATTAATAATAACAACAACTCATGCTAAACATCTTTCCAAGAACCTTACAGCCTGGTTGCCATTCAATTATTGATTTTGCAATCTATTCTGCATACTGAGGAGGAAAAACATAAATTTTTAACACATCAAAGTGTGATGTGTAACATGAAATATATAGGCTAAAATAACATGATTGACTTAATGACTTTTATTTCAGTGAAACCTCTTAGAAAAGGAAAATATCAGAAAGCATTTAGTGATAGTTTTAGGGTTTTTAAATTTTTATACTGCTGAGAAAGAACAAATACACAACAAAGATAAAAAAATACAAATCAAACATTGTTTCACATTTGCTGTACACTTTTCAAACTCTCATAGTTGTTCTGTTAAAAATCTCCTCTTCCATTTGAATCACAAAGAGAATAATTCCCTACGTATCAAGCTCCACTGTCAAGTAAATGTATTTCAGTGTTCTTCAGACTTATTTAGTAATTTGTTTTCCTTTCACCCTGACATACTGTAAATGTCCTAATCAATACATTCCTGGACTTAGTATGCATTTAAAATGAACGGCTGAGTTCCCATATAGGAGATTGGGCTTGATGCTTATTTCAACCAACACCCACCCCCCAAAAAACCCCAACAAAACAGCCTTGACAATGAGTCTTGGGGGTAAACACTCCCAAGATACGTTTCCTCCCTCCAATTCTTTAATACATAGAAAAATACTAATATGCATATTTTTATTCTATTCTCAGGCATTTTTTAAACCACTAATAGCATTGGTATCAATTTACACAATATTCAGATCCCACATTTATGTGCTTCATATTCTACTTCTATAGTTTTAATACTTAGATCAGAATATTTAAATAATAACAAATAATAAAATCATTACTCTGAAAACTTTTCCCTGGTTATTTTTCCCACCAAATAATTGTACTAGAGAAACAATGTGATTAACAGGTCTTCATGGATTGAAAACCCAGAAAAATAAAAACTTCATAGCTCCCTAAAAGTCAAAGGCATGTACTGAGAAGATCTGCTTCTTTCAAAAAAAAAAAAAAAAAAAAAAAAAAAAAAAAAAAAAAAAAAAACAAACCCACCAAAANCTTCCAAACCCAACAAAAGAAACCATATAAAACAAACAGCCTGCATGAGTGATTGGCACAGGTTTATTTATATTTTTATGCATAAAGTCTGTGTCAGTGATTATTAATCCAAAATAATTTTAAAAGCCCATACAGCTGTGCTTCTGAAAGTGGACAGACTTACAATTTACATCAAATGCTCATCGACAATGTTTCCCAGTTTTAAACGATTTTATATAAGCTGCACAACATGTTCAGTGCCAGATATATTTGTCACCAACTTGCATTGCTGTTCTCTTGCAGAAAAAAACCATAATTCCTCTGTATCTTACATACAGTTTTTTTGTTTTAAATACTGACCTCTAGTAATTTCATCACCTTGTAAACATTTTTTACAAAGTAATAACCTAGATCTGATGAAAAAGTAAAGAGCTTCTTACCATCCTGATCCAGTATTTTCCCCGTCTCTGGAGTTCAGCAGCAAGGAGCTGTTGCTGTTGCACTGCTTACTAGAGACACTGGAGGCTTTGGAAGCGGAGAATTTTTATGTGGTTAAAATGTATCACCACTGATTATATTTCAGTCCCTCAATTCCTAGCCTTGATGCTCTGGAAATCAGCCAATCCAAGTGATAAAGAGGTTTGCAACAAGAAGTTGCAGAATTTCCACAGTGAATGCTTCATGGGAATGTTTTGCTTCTTGATACTTGTTTTTTATATCCACTAAATGTTAAAATAAATCCTGGCTCCCTCTTCCCT
>WEKY01058397.1:74992-109044 GCA_013390045.1 Picathartes gymnocephalus
GTTCACAAGGGACTTTGGCATTTGCTATAGCTAGGCACAGTGCAGAAGGGCATCATGCCAGATTACACATCCATCTCAGCCAAGATACCTGAATTTTGACTTGCAACACGCCCTGTTATTCCAAACATGGATCTTCCTAAGCCAAAGTTCCTAACTGCCAAAATACACAGTGTTTTTGTGAGGCAGCCAAATGCCCCTTCAGATTAGCTAAGAGCATCTTTTATTTGCAATGTGGTTGCTCCTTGTTGGCTTTTCTTTCTTTTTTTTTTTAACGCTTTTTTCCCTAGGGAAGACAAGGTGTTAAGTTCCAAAGAGATGAAATGATCAACTAGCACTTCTACTGCCACTCCTCTCAAGAACAAATTTCACACAGTAAATTTCACAGCAAATTTCCCTGCTATGCTGCAACTATGATTAATTCCTTAGTTAACATTATAACCACCTTAATGTTCTCAATGGTAGCCCAGGATGCTGCTGTGTTTGGTGTGATAAAATAAAATTTAAAACAAACAAACAAACAAACAAAAAACCCAAAGGAAACAAACAAACAAGCAAACAAAAACCAAACCAAAAACCCACAAACCCAAAAGCTGACAAAGCCAGTCCTGACTCCACGGACCTTGCTATCAAATAACACAGTAAGAGGTGACAAAGACAGAGGCAAAAGGAACCAAGTCATATTGCTGGCTAGTTTAACAGGTACTTAGAATAATTTCGAAGCTTTTTGGGCCTCACGATAAAGGAGTTTTAAGGAAAGGATTATCAAGAGGCTATGGAGACTACCTTGGAGATACTCTCAAGAAGAAAGCATATTAGAAAGCATATTAAAGCTCTCAAGAAGAAAGAATATTATTGTACTAAGAGAGCACAAGACTGAGCCTGAAATTTCAATGAATAATGAAAGTGGATGGAGTGATGCTTCTGTAACAACTGTGAGTTTATAAAGGTCTAGAAAAGTGAAGACCATGTTCTGTGCAAGGAGGGAAAACAAATTCAGAAGAGATGCTTGTAGGTTTCTTCTATTCTGTCTGCAAAAGGATACAATAATGATTTTCACTGAATCTGAAGGGGTATGAAAGTGAAGAACTGACCTAAAGAATGCAAGGAAAAGGATACTGGACTAATTGGCAAGCTTGTTTAATAGGTGAAGAAGAGCTGGATGGAAGATTCGAATGTTTGCTGAAATAGTAATGAACTTGCTTTTAGAAATTGCATTAAAAAATAAGATTTAACCATCAATAACGCTGACAGTGTTGTTTCTGAACTTAAGGAAAGAACAAAGTAAAAAATGATATGTGTTATGAACATCATGGCAAGATTAGGTTGTTTTTCTAGAGTGACAAGGAAGCAGCAGGAGGGAAGTCTGCAGGAGGCCTGTTTTAGCCATGTTGAGCTGTTGACATCTAGCTGAACAGCCACAAGAAGCTCTCTTTATTCCAGACCCTTCTTCTTAGCCAGAGTTAAAGAAATTCATTTGCAAGGCATCGTGGCAAAGATGAATTTGACTTGTATTTACAGATGAGATTGTCTGACATACATAAAAGTACCACAGTTCAATCCCTAAGAAAAATAGCAAGATGGAGTGGAAACAGGTACTGAAAGGCTGATTAAGAAGATAGAAGGGTAAAAAATAAGTAAACCAGGTTCTGTGAAACCAAGAGAGACAAAATTTCAGGAAGAAAAATGGATAACAAGATAGCTTACAGGACAAAGAAAATCAGTAGACAGCCCTAGTTTCATTGTTTGACCAGAAAGCTGTCTACAGATACTTTGTCTTGAGCAACATCAGCAGCATGGAAGGAGCAGAAGAGGCAATGATTGGTAATTGCCCAGTGCCACACCAGAACTCTGCCAGTGACCAGAAACAACTCACACAGTTGTATTAGTCACACTATGAATGGGATTCCCATCAGAGAGGTTCCACTTGTAATATGATTAAGACACAACAGAGAATTCTGTTAAACAATTCAATCGGAATCAATCAGGCTACAGAGGTCTTGCTCTTTTTAGAAATAAAAACTAGCATCAGAAAATTTTCGGTCATCTCACTAGTCTACACAAACCTTTCCTGTAATCCTTGAAATTTATGAAACACTTATGGTCACAAAGATACCTGCTGGGATAGTGATCAGATGCCAAATATGAAGACCTGCAGCCAGGTCATGTTCCTGCATGTTTCTATACAAAATGTGTATGGGACAGGGTAGTATGGCCCTATGCATATATACAAACAATTTTCATCTCTGCCTTTCAGTCAATGAAGCCAGAATACTTCCATTTCTTACTGAAAAGTAATTCAATTATTGAATGTATACAAATTTCAGAATTAATTCTGTCATGGTCTTCTCACAATTAAAACATGTACATCCCACATTGAAGCACAAACATTGCCTCCTAAATTCAACTAAAAGACATTTCTATACAGATCAAAAGCTATCATGCACCTATACAGGCAGAAAAAAAAAATTCAACTTGTCTAACTTACTTCACCATTAGCACACCTGCTTCAAAACAAAGCCACCTCTTCTATTTACTTTGAACTCCTTTTAACACAGACAAAGAAGTGCCCACCAAGGGAAAGAATTACATACTGATGTAACTGCAAAAGTTTAAATGTGAACTCCAACATCTACATCTATAAGCCTTAAAGATGATTTTTTTTCCCTCCCTTCAGTTCTTGACGGATCCACAAGCAATGGGAGCTTAAATTTTACAGACAAGTCCAGAATTTCTCCTTTTTATGAGGAAACCAGTTTCCTCCCAAGTTTGAGTTAAAACCCGTAATTTAACCCTTGCTGACTGGTTACAACCCTATCAGCCGACTTTACCCCTCTCAGCATATTAACTGCCATCATGAGCTCCATGCTTCAGAGGCTATTTCAAAAATAAAAATAGACCTCACAAAGGCATCTGATAGCATTTTTTAGGCCCCTGTAGAAATGCAGTTAGCAGGCCACATAATTTAAACACTTATTTACACAGTTTTTCTTAAGCAATGACATAAAGATGCCCTTGAATGCTCTAAATGATCAAGGAATGCATAACAAAGCTGAAAAAACTGAAGTTGGATTGAAAGTAATCTATCTTTTGTGATAAAAATAGATAAGATATGGTGATACAAGTTATTTCACACATGTTCTTTGCAACATGTAACCATTCAGACCAGAGCCCTCAATCTGCAACAACTGAACAGCTGTACTAACTGGTACCAAACATAAAGCAACTGATCAAATAACTGAATTTTTGCACTGACACAATTTCTTTTATTTTGGCATTTTATTGTTGTCTGGAGAGAAGAGTTGAAAAAAAAAATCAATTTTTCCTTAAATGAAAAATCCTAATAAATTTAAATGCAGAATTGTTGAGCCATATTGGATTTGCTTGAGATGCCACAAAGCCTCAGGGACACACAGTTATGGCTCTCTTGGGGCACTCTGTAAGTCTGTCCAAATTGTCCCTAGAGTTAGGGGACAATTTGGACAGAAGCACCTTCTCTCCCCATAAGTTGTAAAAAATAATGAAAGTATCTATGAACAATTTGTTGTAAATAGATAAAAATAAACCACAGCTTGATAAGTAAGAAGACAAAAGCATGCAATATTATTTGGCATCACAGAATGAAGACAAACAAGATTACATATGTCTGCATGAATTCTAAAACTCAAACAACCAAAACAGATAAAAAAACCTCAAAGACACCTAGACAAAACATGAAATTTATCAATAAACGACTTTGATTTTTTTTTTTGTTATAAAGAAAAGTATCCAAAGTGCACTCTTGAGCATAAATTGGTAAAATGTTGCAATTCTATGGGCTAAAAAAGTCAGCTGAACACAAAAATTCTCCATTCCTTCAAATATCTAACTAGAAGAGGAAGTCCAAAACCAAATGACACAACTATAAATGCCAGTATCTGCTCTTCATTGTTCATCAGTTTCATTAGTAACACGGAAAAGTGACAGGATCTACAGGAAAAAAAAATAGGAAAGAAAATAGAAAAAAAAAAGAAAAAAATAGGAAAGAAAGAGGTAGAATGCAGAAAGAGGGAAGAAGAGAGCTGGCAGAGGTAGGGTAGGGTGCAGAGAGGGGCAGAACTTCACAGTATTGCAATCTGGCCCACCTTCAAGACTTGCTGGATCTACAGATAAATAGCTAACACAAAAAACAATCAACAACACTAAAAATCAAAGACTGTTATCCCCACCTAGTCTGTTACTCTTCCACAAACACAGCAGTGTTTCACCTTGCAATAAGCTTTACCAAAATATCAGATATAAACTACATTCTGAAATCACTCACTCACAATTCATATATTAATGTCAATGAAACTTTCCAGTGGTAAAATCCTGTTCTTCAAGAGGACTTACAAAGGCACAGCCTCAAGCCAAATAATATTCTGAAGAAGGAAGAGGACTAAGACATTTTACCGGCTGTGCAGGAAAGAAAACTTTTATGCAAAATTCTGCTTGTAGAGATTTGGACCTCACACAGTAGAAATGTAATTTCAAATCAGCAGAAATACACTCAGATGTTATGAAATTGGTACAGCATCTACAGAACAGAAGAGGCTACTTACCAATTAAAACCCTACTCAAGCAGTAGCCAAAGACTGAAACATGGCCCTGGGTATTTAGCATTACCCAGCCTTAAATTGATGTGCCAGCTCACAGATTGTAAATGGAGCAGGTGTCAGCTATTTAAATGGGCAGTATCAATACACAGAAGATGATGGGCTTTCATTGCCATCAAGCACAAGCATGGCTTACAAGCTTCAAATAAATATTTTCCCTTTATTTTTGAGGAGCTGACAGTGTGAGTTAAAGGTAAGAACAGTTGCAAAAGGAAGTCCATTGTATTTTCGTTAAAAAAAAAAATCAAACAAAACAGAGAGAGAGAAATATAAAGCCTTCTTATCTATCAGATGCAGCTGAAAAAACATATGAGTGCTGCCTCCCAGAGTCCAGCTGCCTGGAACAAGTCTTTCTATTTTCACAGTGATTCAGCAGCCAAAAAAATCTCCAAGGGCTGAGAAACAATAACTACGTTCTCTGTTTCTGCCAAGCACTGTTCTGAGGGGGTCACACCGGACCACCCCAGCTCAAGCTAGGCGTAGGTTCAGGCCTCTGTACTGCCTAGACAGCACAGACAGGTATCAGCTTCAAAACGGAGCTGAATTCATCTCTCTCTCTCTCTCATATGCACATGAATCCCTGCCCTCAAAACCTCACAGAGGAAAACAGAGTTAATAGACCCTCTCTCTGCACAGGTCCCAAGAATGCTGCACAGAGATGCTGTCTCCCACCACTCCTCCACTTGGAGCAGCCAGGTGGGCTGTAAGAGCCACTTCAGCACCCCGAGGAGATGGCTGGGGGAGATGGGACACAGAGTGAGATGCAGAGCTGCTCTGAGAGGGTGGGCAGCTTCCACCTCCTGTCATCAGTGTCAACAGGGGCGATGCCACTGTTCCTCTGCAGGCTGCAGCCAAACTACTCAGAGCAGCACAGCATTTCTAGATCTAACCACTGAAATCAGCACACACTGTAATCACATTCTAAAGCAAAAAGCAGATCTTAAAGGAGTCCCGTTTAAAGAAGTTTAGGATTTATCGTACTGGAGCTCTAATCAGACATCACTATTTTGCAAGTTTGCAGCAATCTTTCCATCACAAAGTCACGCAAGAAACGCTTCTAAAAAAAAAGCTATAACCAAAAGAGTATGATCCTACTATTTTAGGCAAAAGAAAACAAAAAAAGAGCTTTTTTTCATTGTTAGTGAAGATCGGACACAGATTTTAAATACTGAGAGTGCCATCAGTGTAACTCAGCAAACAATTCTTTTCGGTCACCGAGAAATGTGGTTGCCAGGACGGCATTTCCCTTACTAACTCCCACGGCCGAAGGAGCCCTTGCCCGTATTCCAGGCGGGAAGGACCGGGGCGGACGCGACGGCCTCCGCCCGTGGCCGCCGGGGGGCGGTGCAGCACCGCGGGCGCGCTGCCGGCGGCGGGCGGGGCGAGCGCCGAGCCGCTCCGGTACCTGCGGCAGACACCCGAACTAGCTCCGTCAGCCTCAGCAAGGACGGCCGCAACATACGCTGCAGGGTGCTTAATAAGGCAGCGTTTTTATGGAAAGAGCCTACGTAACGCAGACGCTAAAAATAGCCAATTAGTATTTGGCCTCCTATGTAACAACATTAGTTGTGTTGATGTAATTACCATTTGTTTCCATGTGAAGTTACACTTAATATGATTTTACTGGGTCATAAAAGACATTTCATTCTGCTGCAATACTCTGCCTAATGTCAGTCTCAAACTTTTCTGGGAGAAGAGGAATGAAATGGCAGAAAGAGAAAAGGTGCTACCACGAAGTTGAAAATAGTCGAAAACAGAAGTGGACAAATGGAGCAGCCCCCAAGGAGATTTTCAGGGTTTTGTGTGACCTCAGGGTTACTATAGATAAAGACGACCTGCATTTTTTGGACTTCCTTGACCATGATGCCTCTCCAGAATGGTCCTGAGAAAGCAAATGCCTGACACCCATGCCAGAGTTGGATGGTTCTGGAAAACTCCAGACGAAATACAGAGGCACTGTAGCAGAGTGCTACTGCAAAGTCATATGGACAACAAACGCTCAGAAAGGTGCTGGATGTCTAAGGCTCATATTCCTGTGTGACACAATACCTGTCAGACATGGTGGCAAATCCCAAGCAACAGGGCCAGGAGAGTGCCAAACTATTCCAGTGTAAAAAGCTCAGTGACAGATATAACCTACTTTAAAAATCAACACGAGTCTGCACAAGTGGTTCTCAGGGAAGGGACTAATCTTAAGAAAGAAATGAAAAGTATTTGAACAGCACCAGCACTTGTTCAGGTACCAGACACTACAAAGCAGGTGGTGCTGATTAAACCCACTTCCAAATGAAGAGTCATGAGCAAGAAATCAAGCAGGCAAATGACTGCTACAAATTTGTGAAAACTTGAGACGTGTGGGTGTACACAATATGCATCTCCAGCACAGGCTGAGCAAAAAGTGGACCTGCACAGTGCTGAAAGACATATGCAAGCTCAATACCCCCTTACCTGATAGCATTTTGTGAAAAGACACAGCAAGCGGTCAGACAGCTGAACAGAAACAATCTCTGGAAATGACAGATCATTTGAAAAACTTATCATAGCAGTGGATGACAATCTGGCCCACTTGTGCTAAGAATACAAGAATGAAGACTAGGGAAGAGCTGATTTTAGTGGCACAGTCTTTGAACAGATTCTAAAAAATATGCACAAGCTCCTGAATTAAATTCTTTAACCAAAATATTATCCATGTTGCAAAAAGGAGAAAACTGATTTAAGGGATGGACTGTAGGCTTAGAAGACAGAGGAACGGTACAGTTGTGGCTTCACCCTTAACTAATTAAGGCCAAATATAGTGAGATCAACAGACCAAGTCTTTTGTTCATTTTACCAAGCCTAAAACCCATCAATTTCACAAAGATGGATTATTCTGTGTCCTGAGTGGTTAAGAAACTACTTATGAAAATGTGAAGTTAAGAGTCTTACAATAAACTCTGTAAATCCATGTTTTTTAAACAAAAGAAGTTGCTGAGAAAGACTAGGTTATTTCCCTCTGTAGACTGACGCACAGAGCTGCCAGTCCAATGGCCTAGAGCTTAGAATTTGTGTTTTCTTCACAAAACAGAGTGACAATCTGCTGTTTCACAGATACTTTTGACGTAACAGGCACACAAAACAGGTGCCTGGGGAGCAACACTGCTCCAACCACAGGTCTGCAAATGGTTTATGCTTACATAAACTATTGGGTGGGGATGACCCTGGTCAGAAGACCAATGCCCACACTGCTGCTCATTCACTTTCCCCTCCTCAGTGGCACAGGAGAGAAAAGGAAGAAAAAAACAAGGAAACTTGTGGATCAAATGAAGACAGCTTAAGAGGTGAAGGAAAGAGGGGACACACCACCCCCAGAGCAGCAAGTGGCTCAAAGTCACTCACTCCCTCCCACTAGCATGGATACCCTTCAAGCAATGACCACCATGGAAAACACTCACACACCCCTACACCCTCCTTTTTCTACCTCCAGTTTTTATTGCCAAGTAAGCAATCGTAGCAGTATCCCATCCCAATCTCTTTCTCACCTCAGTTTGAGGGGCAAGGGAGAAACAAAGACCTTTGTGCTGTGCAAGCGCTCTTCAGCAATAGCTAGTTGATGCATTATCAACACGTTTTTAGCCATGTATCCAAAACACAGTACAGTGAAAAAAATTAACTACATCCCAGCTGGACACAGTACAACTATTTTGCAAGAAAGCTGACTGTCATGACATTCTGGGTAACATTGGCAGGTTCATGTTAGACAGGTCTTAACACAAGAGAGAATATTGCAACCTGCCAGAAGCCACCATAGATGGGGTTGATGTTAACTCAAAAGACTCTATGGAGAAAGGAATTATTAAATCAGATATAACTTCATACATGAACATTCTCAGCCTTGCTCTTTGTCACCAAAGCATTGCTGGCTTCTCAAATGAAGTGTTTCTACTGGTTCTCTGGAGTCAGCTGGTAGGATGACATAAAAGCTACACTTAGGAAAGAAAAGTGATAAGGTAGCAAAAATGCAAAGCCAAAATCAAGGCTGCTTGACTTCTCTGGACACACCTTCCAGATGAAAGGTGATCACTGCTTGTAAGGCTGTGTTTTTCAGGCTAGCAGGAAGGGACTTGACAGTGGTGGTTGAGTAGCAAGCAAAGTAAAAAACATTTTTCAGTGAAGCACAAGAGAAAATAAGAATATACTGTGCCTGGTGCATACAGTCATTATACTGCACTGGCAGAGGAAGAAAGGAATAATATGCATTTATAGTAATTCAAATTAATACCCAGTGTAGCAGTGTAACTGGAATTTAATGTCAGGTGATGAGGAACTTAGTGAACTTATTACCGGTCAAGCTGAACTGAAGGCACAGCTTAAGTTCATTAATAGCTTAATCATGTAATGATTTTAAGGCATCCAGAGGTAATTAAAGCCTAGGTATTCTTCTTGGCCAAATTCTTTGCTGCCATAGCACATATACAGTCTTAATAGTTTCAGCTGTGTTTCACTTGTTGCTATGTTTCAATTGTTTACACAACTGAAAAAGTACGGCATTGGTGAGATTGAGAGTGACCTGCCAGGAAAACAAAAATAACCTTTGAAAAGCTAAGGACTGAGAAATATATCGAGAGAATGCTACACGTTGCAAAATGATGTTCTTCATCATTCTTTCATCTTTTGGCAAATGTCTCTTCAGAAGACAAAAACAGTGCTCACATACACACACATGAAAGAAGCCTTGATGCTATTTGCTTACCTGCAAAACACTAATAACATGCTTTCCCAGGTGATGCACAAAACTCTGCAAAGCCCAACTAATCTCCCTGAAATTTTACAACTACATCACAGCACTACTGTTTTCCACTGCTGACTTACACATCTAGTGGATTCCTGAAGAGGCTGTTTAATACTACTCTTAAGAATGACTGTATTTCAAAAGGCAGGGAAAGGAAAATCACATCTGAACATAAAAGAATTCTTTTAGAAATATTATATAGCAAATATGTAGCAACCACATTGAATGCTTCTTTTTGCCAGACCAAAAGTTTTTGACTGGAGCTAGGAAAAATAAACAATTTTCCCTTGTGTGTACAATAAGTATAAAGACTTCATAAACCAGAAAATTTATTAGAAATTAAAAACAGATAAAGTATTGGAAGATTCTGCCCCGATGACATGAAAAAAGTATGACTACTAAATTTAACGGCATACTAAACAGCAAAAGTAGCATCCAGCAGTGCTCTCCACATTACATTTGTTTAGTGTTGTAATCTTTTCAGTCTCTACTGGATAAGCTTCAGTGGAAACAGATCCAAATACCTCATACAAGGGGTTGAAAAATCCGTAAGTCAGACCTCTGAATAGTAAAAACATTATTGGAAACCTCCACATTGCACCTGGTTGCTGCACACAGTGCTTTACAGCAGAGAGAAGCCTGTTTCAAAAGGCATCTTCTTGAATAAAGAACTTCAAAGATCCAATGCTCAGACTTAATTTTTAAATCAATTAAAACCCTCTATATGATATATATAATACTTCATATCTTGGTAAGGCTTTTTTGGGTGGGAGAGAGAGGGAAATGTAACCATTTCCATTATTTACAAGAATTACATGTAATGTTTCTGTAGCTAACAAAATAAAGCTTCCTGTATATATAAATTTCCTTAAGATAGTCTCAGCCTTTACAATCTGCTATAAATAATTTGACCACTAATTGGAGAAAAAGCCACAGCATGTCCCCATAGTTTACAGGAACTATTAAAAACCACAAATCAGACTAGTCTGAGTTATAAATTTCTTTCCACAGATCTAAATATTTGGAGTTTTTCTTTGCTATGTCTTCACAATTAAACTAATTACATTTGAATTATATTCTGATCTCTTATAATCTGAAAGGAATTGTTGACACCAGTTTTACATTCTGTCTCTTTGTCTTAAAACAAGGTAGTTCATTACTTCATGAAAACCAGTCTCTCAGAAAAGAAGGTTGTACTTGGACATACTCCCATTGGAAATCCCTTCTACCACTTTTCAGTAGGCTGCTTTCAAAACTTAGAGCCCTCTGAACACAAGAGATTCTCCAACTAACTCAGTCCTGATTTAAAATATATTTCTGTGGAAAAAACCAAAACTATATCCTCCCCAACCCAAGGATCAGAGCTTCAATCCCATGCACTGAAATTGTAAGATATCTTATGCAAATGCAAACCCTACTTTGTTTTCCTGAAGTTTATTTTTAGGTAAATGATGGGTGTACCTTAATCAGAATTTTAGATTGCCTCTGTACTATTTGTGATTGTAGACATAGTCTGTGCAAGTGCCAGGGCCAGATGAAAACTGAGGGCAGTGTGCCTCATCTTACAGACACTTGCAATAAAGAAAGACAAGCCCAAAGGTGAAACATAGTGGCTAGGACATTAATCTAGGAGTTAGAGAACTAATTTAAATCCAAAACCAACAAACTGAGACAAACTGCCATTCTCTGCCTCTCGCTGCATTTGCACAGCATACTGCATAAAAGGCCCTAATCTCGGTATAGAACACTAATCTGCATTATACAATATGCTGTTAAAAATGTAAAGGTGACCTCCAACTTTTTCCATAGGCTTTCACACAATTTAATTTCTGTGAAACAAAGATACATATATTCATAAATTAAGACTGTGTTATACAGTGAGCGTGGAATCTGTCCAACTTTGTCCTTATGACCTGTGAAGCCAGTCCAAATCTCTGAATGTATTCAAAAGATAACCCCAGAGCCAAGTCCCTTCACCTTCACTGCTACCAGAACTGCAAAATTGATGATAGATGCCTACATATCTTCAAATCTGTAATGTGTTAAATGCAGCCTTACTACTCACTTTGAACCAAAACAACTTTTGCAGTTGGATAAAAAAACAGAAAACAATTTCACCAGAATAGGCAGATGCTTCAATGGTATACTTCGCATTTTCCAACCACTGAATACATACTAAATATTATATAAAGTGGATATTAGAATCTCCTGAGCCAAGGGGCTTTTCTTACTGTGAAGATAAAGTGAATCATCTGAAACTGTTCAGATTCTCCTTCTATCCAAAATAAAGGGATGGTTTTCATACTTTTCTGCCTTTATTTGTAACATTATCCTTTGGACATGTACCACAACATGGACAAATTGGTAGCAATGTAAAAGACTGTCTAACTCTGTGTTATGCACAAATATCTTTAACAGGCATTAAAAAAAAAAAACAAAAAAAAAAAAGTGAAATTGTAGCCTTAAAAAAGAGGGAAGAATAACGAAGCCTGTAACCCAAAGTAGTCTGATGGCATTATCAAATGAGACAAGAATGGTTGTTTTTTGTTTTAACCAGCACATGTCTGCACAGAGGTGTAAAACAAATCACTACTCTTCAATGAAAAAGTCCCAATAACAAAAGTGAACAACCACCCTTTCTGTAACAGAAGTTTGATAAGAATGAACATTAAAAAGGTGTTGTCTGATACACTTTGTGAGCAAAGCATACTTGTTGCAGTCTGTAACCCAAGACAGTCAATCATTCTTTGAATTACTGTACTCATACATTTTTAACTAGTCTCTACCTTTTCTTAGACAAAAACTACAATTGCTGATTGATAACTACATTTTTGCCAAGCCGCTTTTTCAACTTCCATCTTACTAAAAAATGTTGACCCAATGACTGAGATTTTCTGAAAAATGGAATAAACAGAATTATCTCTCTGAAGAATAGGAGTGCAGCCACCACAAAGGTTCTTTGAATACTGCCTGATTTATACTGTCCCTCACCTACTGCACAATGCCCGCCTACTCTGCAGCACTCCAAACCCATAGGAACTGGAAACACTGGGACTCCAGATGGCAAGCAGTGCAGAATGTAAACAGGTTATAAACCACTTGAAGAGCTCAAGGTAGGTGTTAGGAAGGCAGGACAGGTAATCTTGTTACCTTGTTTAATTTTATTTTTCAAAATCACAAACTAGTACTTGCTTGCTTTAGCATGCAGACTCACAGAAGTGTGAAAGTACTTAAAACTATATGCCCTGCTTGCACCTTTTTTTTTTTTAATGAAGAAAAAAGATGACATTCATTTTCTGAAAAAAGCTAATGTAATTATGTCAGGTGTCTGGTTTACTGCCTTACATAAAACATGGCTTTCTGTTATTATTGAAGTGTTTCCCTTTAACAGAGGGGGAAAGGTATACTTTAAGTACCGTGTTACTCATTCATGCTCAAATACAAAGAAAACAAACGAACAAAAGCAAAAAACTCACCATTCCCAAAGCCCCAACCCCTAACTGTAATACAACACACTTTTAAAGAGAAGAACTCTATTTCAAACTATGACAAACTAAGACCAAGCCAGTATCTGTGCTGAATATAATCTTAAAAATGAAACACAGCCTAAAGCCCTCAAGACAAGGGCTCCACAGTAACCAGCAGTACATAAGCCATCAGCATTTCTTCCCACAGAGTTTAAAATTGAGAATTTTTAATGCCTTGATCTCAAGTTCATTGGAATTAGTGGAGTTTTCAATGGCTTTGGATTATGTCCTAGAGAAATAAGCAGGCACAGGCAGACTGGAATATAAGACAAGGTAACAGAAAAACACATTAACAGTAAGAATGAGCTTACTTTATTTCCTGAGAAACAATTTGCACACCGGCTTTATTTCAAAATCCTAATACAATTATACTGCAGGCTACATTTGAATGTAAGGGGCAGCAGTTTCTCTGAAGATCTTTAGCTTATTTCACAATAAAACAGTAAAACCAAACATAAAAAATAATAATAATGTATTATAACCCACAGGGACTTTGTAAGCAAAGAACAAAATATCACTATTTTTATATGAACTGTAATGAAAAAGATTGGATACATTGGTCATAAATCTGAGAAAAATGCAAGAATACTAAGTTCTAAATATTTTTTTACAAGAAACCACTATTTTAAGTCTTTAACCTGATGATTAAGTCTTTAACCTGATGATTAAAATATAATTTCATCCATCATTCAGAATTACACTTAGCTATAGCTAATACAGTCCAGAGGCATAAGCATGGACTATGTGACTCTTCATCTTCCTTTCAGTCTTGTTTTTTATGATTTTTTATGACTTAAAAGAGGGACATATTTCATGGGCATGATTCCAGCAATCCAATTATAAAACATATCCAATTGTAAAAGTTGACAGAAAGTATATACAATATCTTATTATGCCATTTTTCTTCTTTTCCATTTTCCAGGAAAGCAACCTTTATGTTCTCAGATAATAACCTATTACATGTATTTTTGTTATCTTTTATCAGTGCAACAGCTTAATAGTTAATTGGTTTCTGTGCCACACTGTTTGCATATGTAGCCTACAATTTAATGAAAAATTTTATTTTATAAAGTTACAGAGAAATTTAACTAAATATTTTAATAATTATCTCTCAAAGACCACCTGTTGGTTTAAATTACTCCGATGACTTGAAAAAAATGAAATGAGCTGGTAATTTGTTTCCATTTTACAGATCTGTTCAAAAATAAACATGGTTTGGTACTTGATCTTTCACAGTCTCCTGTAAAATCCTCATAGGTATCAGATAAAATATGGGCTGGATGAGGAGACAGTGAGGTGGATTGAAAATTGGCTGAAGGGCCAGGCCCAGAGGGTGGAGGTGGATAATGGAGCAGAGTATGCCTCAGCAGCTCTGCAGATGATACAGAACTGGAGGAGTGGCTGAGATGGTGAGGGCTGTGCTGCCATCCAGAGGGACATTGACAGCCTGGAGGAACCTCATGAGATTCAACAAAAGGAAATGAAAATTCCTGTGCTTGAAGAGGGACAACCCCAGCAGTTTGTGTGTCAACACATGCTGGGGGCAGTCAGCTGGAAAGCAGCTTTGCAGAAGAGACCCTGGGGATGCTGATAGACACCAATATGCCCTTGTGGCAAACAGGACCAGCAGTATCCAGGGCTACATCAGAAGGAGCACTGCTGACAGGTCAGGAGAGGGGATTTTTCCCTCTCTATTCAGCCCTGGTGAGGCCACAGCTGCAGTGCTGTGTCCAGTCCCAGGCTCTGCAGTACAACAGAAATATGAGGCTACTGGAGAGAGTCAAACAAAGGGCCATGACGAAGACAGTTAAGGGAGTTCATGAGTATATAAAAATGTCTGAAGAGAAGATGTAAAGACAATGGAGACAAGTGGAGACAAGTAAAGACAATGGAGACAAAGTTATCCGTGGTGTCCAGTGACATCTTGCACTGTTTATCCAAATATTTGAGGATAAGCTCTGTTAGCTGTGTGAAGCTATGGCCACACAGAGTATGCAAATACTAATAAATGCTATAAAAGATATTGGAGCATGTGTGTCCTGTGTGCCTGTGTTTTAATAAGTGCACTCCTCACAGGAGACAGATAAGAAGCACTTCATGTGGGAAATGAAATGACAGGTAAGTAATATTATGGATTTGTACTAGCAGTGCAAATTTAATCAAAGAAGTTTAATAACAGATGCCTCAAAGTTTCACCCTTCCTGAATGGAAACAATATCTACATCAGTATGCTAGAAGACAAGAAATCTGAACTTGCATAACATCATAATAAGGCTCTCTGAAGCAGCTTTTATTAAGAATTGTTCATAATAATATTGCCATTCAGAACTGGAACCTAGACTGTCCTTTACCCTGAAGCAAAACAAAAGCCCTTATTCAGATAAACAGGCCTAAGAAGGAGCCCTAGCAAAAAGCTAAAAGGTACTATGATAGCATTTAAGTTTCCACCTGTCAAAACACAACTATATGCTTCAATTTGTTCTTAGCCCCAAGTTCTGCAAGGCAGTGAGGACACATCTTGTAAATTCAAAAAATTCCAAGCACCTCAGAAGTCAGTAGGCAGGTCTACAGAAATAACCTAGTTCTGTCCTTTTGGGAAATATTTTTCCTTTTATTACTTTGGATTAGGGTAAGTCGAATTTCACTTTACAAAAGCTAGCTCCTAAACAACTAATGTTGATATTGACATGGAACAAACAAGTAATTGAAGTAATCTGTCCTCAAATATCACTGTGTATTGCAATAGCCTGCCACAGCCATCCATCCAGGTTCCTACTCTGAAAAAAACAGAGACCTACAAAGCATACTCTGTGAGGCCAAGATGAAGTCAAACACATCTCTAAAGAGGTCACATTGCTTTGCATTTCAACCAACCTGAGTATACCAATCATCAAAAGGGAGGTTTATGATCAGCTCCTCCTATTCTCACATTTCTGCTCCTTTCTTTTCATCAAATTTGACTCATTCTTCAGCAACATGAATGCTAGATCAGTTCACCTATCTGAAAGAAAGTAAGCAATTCCATTTGGGAAGAGGACTAAGTATACTTTCTTTAAAAATCAGCAAGTTTATCAGCTTAGCCTCTGGCCACAAGATCGCCAGCAGCAACACAAGGAATGTGGCTAACCCCCTTTCACTATCAACCTGCAGAGAAGACATACTTAGAATTGTATCTAAAATTTCCTGTGTACTATCTGTTCTGGTGAGCTGGCGACTATTCACATGGTTTAAACTTCTTTAGGTGTATATTTTATCATCCTTACTGGATACATCCCCAGAACACTTACAGAAAGCTGAGTAATGCTATTAGTCCATTATACATACAGAGGAACAAGATGCAGTCAGAGTATGGTATGTTGCCCAAGGTCACAAGAAAAACACAAAACCTGTTTCCACTCTGTCTTTAAAAGGAGTAGTCCTGAGATACTGTCCTGAGATTTTATTCCCTGTCTATGCCCAAAACATTTCTTTACGTTAGGCCAACTTTAAGAGACTGAATCTAGAAACTGAATCTACAAGCATAATGAAGTGAAAATTGAGTAATACTTTCTCTGCTCACTTCCATCACTCTTTCAAAGACTAGCAGTTTTCCTGGAAACTTCGGGGAAGCTAAGCAAAGCTAACCTAGCAACAGAAGAAACTTCTGGCATGAGGAAATATGGCCAACATTTTGAGTCTCAAAGTAGTACTTCAACTGTTAGATACTCTTTTCTCTACTACAAAAAGAATTAGTCACAAATATGTTCTGAAATCTCTCAAGCAAAGTTGCTGTCGGCCTAACTGCAGACAGCTTGCCTTGGGAGTAATGCTGGGAAGGTAACAGCCAGGTGCACTTAAGTGCAGATGCAGGGGAGAAATTACACCCACTTCTTTATTAGAGTTGGAAATGGCAAATGTTTCCCGCAGTCAAAGTGAGGTCAAGTCAGGAATTGGCCACTGAGAGACTGAATTTTTCATACTTGAAGAGAGAAGGCAGCAAGTGAGGAAGATGATGTGGACATCACCTGGATTTACCAAGAGCAAACTATATTGAACTAACCTGAATGCCTTCTGTGTGATATGACTGAACTCTGTGGACAAGAGGAAAGCAATCACACTGCATAGCTGGACATTGGCAAGGCTTCTGACAAATAATCCTTACAGAAAAATTGGCAAGATGAGCATTGGATAGCCATGTATGTCGGGTTGGGAACTGTACAGCCCATTGGGCTAAAAAGGCTGCAGGCAGCATACAGAGTCCAGCTGGTGGCCAGATAGTACATGAGTTTCTCAGGGATCGCTACCAGGATCACTGCTGGGCAACACAACCCTACAATTCAGACAGATGTCAGCAGTCTCAAAAAACGGTCTGACAGAAGGCCTGTGAATGTCAAGGGCAAATGTAAAGTCCCACACAGGGGAGGGGACCAATATAAATACTGAAGAATCAGCTTTCTTTCAAATAAGTGATTAAAATTAGTCCATGGAAAAGCAAATGGATGAAGTAGCTGATAAAGGGTTACATGGACAGTCATGCCAGAGTATATGTTATCTTCTCTAGAAATCCAGATCAACAAAAATCTCACAAGTTTTCAGCTAAATCCTGAGCAAAAGTATAAAGGGCTTTTATTTTTCTCTAAGAGTATAAAAGGTTGCAATGGTATAAAAAACTTAAAACCACAGACTCTTAAAATCACACCAAATTAAATCAGTTAACAAAAACTAAAAAAAAAGCTCAGGAACTGGTTTTCCAAGTGATATATAACTTCTCTTGAGATCTGTGAGAACAATATATCTACCACTACCTCTAGAATATGAAAGAAAATAAACTAGTCCTATGTTTAAGATCCCAAAAGACAAGACAAAATGAAAAGGCAAATGTAAAATCAACACCTCTATTCCTTCAAACCTTATTACATAGGGGAAAACTAAGCTTCCTAAGAGTGTTAAAGAACTTTTTGCAAACAGGTTGGACTTTAAGTAATACCTTCTTCTCCCTCTAAAATTAGTCCATTAGGATGCATACATAATCAGGAATTCAGGATTGAAAAAATGAAAGAATTGGTATTATTTCAAGTTCCCAACAATCCAATGTTTTTTATCTGCAACCAACAATTAATTTTATTGAAAATGCAAACTTAGCGAAAGTAATGTAAGAATTGAAGCTCTTGCTATTGTCATACATGGCATTAATACTGTACTTGGAGGCAACTCCAGGTCAAAAAACACATTTCCCCATCAGACCTGATGTTCTTATCTGTACTCCTTATATCTCCCTGTCCCACAACATAAAGGAGAGGAGGGAAGAAAATAAAAGCTTCCTGATTACCTGAAATATCAACATCAAGTCCTGTTTCCCCTATCAAGCGAAAGTGCTCATGAAACACTACAGAAAGGAAGGCATTGCAATTCTCAGAAAGACAATGTTGTCACTCAAATGACAAATGGAGACGAGTCACAGCATGTAATGGGCTATTGACATGAAAAAAATAATGACTGAAGTGACTGCATTGTTCTCCCTCCATGCTTCAAGTAGCGTAACAACCTTACAGATTCTATGGCAGGCAATAACAAAGAAAAACTATTATTTTATTTCTGTAATCTTGGTTTAGAGTCCTTAGAAAGGAATTCTACTTTTAATGTAGTTTTTCTTTGCAAAATGGTATGAAAACTTCTTGAATCTTTACATAAATAAATGGCAACTTGCCCAACATAAAGACTACAGCAAGAAACCCGAAACCCTGTATCTCAGAATGTTTAAACAAATCAGGTGAGACCATTACATTTTACCTCTGTTTTCAGGTGAAATCCATACATACAAACTTCGGAATGAGCTTTTTTGGGGGTTGAAAAAAAACCTCACCTCAGAAATGTTTGTGCAAATGTCCATTTGCAAAGGCTCTTGTCTAAAGTGTTCATGTGTCCCTCTAGAAATTACTTATGTGCCCTCTCTGCAAACAGTGAACATAAAAAATAGAAAGCAAGGTGAAGACAGCGTTATTTGTGTCCAGTCATACACAGTGAATGCAAATAAATAAAGAATTTAAACCAATAGAAAATCCTAAAGAACTTGTCAGCTGCATTACAACTTTGATAAAATTAACTCACAATTAGAATATCCCCAGCTTGTGGAAAGCAAGAGTGGCCCCTATTCAGTCTAAACACTTAATATTCCCCTTTCTGCTGGCTTCTGTAGCTTCCACATCCCTCTCTTAAAGGTATGCAACAGAAGCTAATTCAATGAGCCAATGACTCCACATGGCGCAGGAAGACAATAGAGTCCATGATACCAGTTACATTTAAAAAAGAAAATCAATCTCTGCATCAACATTCATGTATGTTTTTAGAGCCCACTATTCCAAGGAGTCAACCACAGAAGTTGCTTTTGATGTTCTTGTCTTGTTGCAATATTTGGCCAGTTTGTATGCGGAGATTCACGATGGAGCTTCATTTCAGGCAGAGCCTTCAGGGGAAATCAGCGAATCTGCCACTGTGAGTACACCAAAAGAACAGACAAAACAAAACAGCAACAAGAAAAAAAACCAAACAAAACTCCTACACATCTCTGTTTCTAATTGCTTGCACAAAAGTACTAAGCTAATACAGAACCCAGAACTCAAACCCACTGCACGAAAAAATCTGAAAAAACAGATTTTGGCCCTCTCATCTTGCAGGGCAGGTCTTTTCCTCTGATTTGGCTATCCAAATCAAAATCTTTCAAAGGCTGAGATGAACAATCATGTTTTCCCCTCCAGAACCCTAAAAAAGCTTCCATCTTTCTGTGTACTCCTACAAGCGAGTTCTCTGCTCCTTTCAGTCATCTTCCAGTCTATGGTTTACTTCAGTTTCTTCAAGCTTCATCGATCCTCTCCCTCTCTGCTTGCCCCATCTCCACCCTAAAAGCTTCTGTGGGCCTCATGGCTCAGTTGCTTTCAAAAATCACTCATCTCTCCCTTCACAGCAGAGCAGCCAGGACAATATAATAAGAGAACCTTTCTTCTGCTGCCAAGCCACTTTTTTTTTTAAAGGAAGAAAACAGCACAATTAATGGTAAATGTGCAATAAATACAAAAAACAAAGCTATCAGTTACAGTATCATGCTCCACAGTTAATAGTATACACATATATAGACATGTAATTAAAGTTAATTAAGTAGAGCTAGAACAAGCTACTGTAAAATCAATGCACAGAAGAGAGGCCACTTCCAGCAGTTTTGTTGTTTTCAGACATCACCTTGTCTCAAATTAGACATGCAAATATTGTCTAGAATGGTGCTTTGGGAAGGTGTTTCTTTCATGATGGTAACAATCAAACACCCATCAATAACTGGTTCCTCATCAAGCTATTCTACTGAAGTCAGGACTTCCACACTATGAACCTGAATAAATTAGCCAGATATGCTGTCAAAAATTAATAATGCCCAGAAATCAACCGAGAACATCCGATGCCAAGCAGAATCAGAAAGTAAATAAACAAAGCGACAAGTATTCCCAAAGGTTCTTATAAAATATTTTTAGTCTTGCAAATACTAGAGAAACACACATTTTAAAAACCCAAAACACAAACAGCTGTTAGAGACTTTTAACAAAAAAGAAATCATAGAAAGCATCAGCTCAAATACATTAACAAGATTAGTCCAAACAGGAAGGGATCTTACAGCCTTTCAAAAATACCACATCCCTCACACCTCCTTATTTAAGCAATGTATAAAAAAAACCCAAAACAACATAAATACAACATAGAGTGGTAAACTGAGAGCTAAAACATAAAAATATCAAGTATTTCACGTGTGTCTTAGGTACTGTGGCATGTAAATCAGAATGTATTACTATACAGTGGTACTCATAATAAACCGGCATTTCTGTGTCTGCCATAAATTTCTCACTTGATCAGAGAAAATCCTATTTATTACCTGCACAAACTAACTTGAAAAGATGCACTCTCAGTTGTCTGTTCCTGAAAAACAGAAATAAATGTGCAATCCCTTGAAAAGCAGATTCTATAAGAAAAAGAAACAGTTTTTTCATCCCTTTCAAGACACAGTGGTACTTGTTGCTTGTATTTCTCTGCACTGAAAAAAATTCAGAGCCCTTATTTAATTAAAAGGAAGGAGATTCTGAAAGAACTTGCTATTGGCTGACAGGACAAAGTCACATTGGTGGTGAAAAGTTTTACTGCTCTTTGTGCAATCATTACCTTTTATATTATGAGATCTATGGACCACATTCGCAATGCTGTCAGCCAGCTCAAACTCACACAACTCAAACTTCCATCTTCCTAGCAACTTCAGCATTTTCAGAAGTACATATTTGGGATTTATGAGTTCAAATCACTTAAGCATTTCTGAAAGTGTTGCCCTGCCAAAACAAAAACTATGTATAAACCTTGTAAGAGAAGTGCATTCTTGCAAATCCTACAAATATATTGCTCACCATATTTTCCTTGGGCGTTTCACACAAGGTGCGTCACAGAACATGGCATGCAATACCAAAACAAGGCTGTGGATTTGTTAGAGGAGTTTGAGAGGACAGAGCAGCAGAGTGGGGATAAGGGACTAAAGAAAATAATTTTAAAAATAAGTGCTATGAAAGAATTGACAAGATTATATAAATAGGAAAAAAAATGAAAAACCAAGTGCCTTGGGTAGGTAAACTCAACCTTGGAGAAGTAAAAAGGGAAACAGTCATGCAGTACAGTGTCTTGTAAAAAATTGATATGAGCAACAGTTATTTAAAGCCAAACAGAATGCTTGGAACAGCCCTAGAACAGACACACACTAGAGGAACAAAGTGCACAAACTGAAAAAAAAGTATTTTTAAAAACTGAAATTTCCAGCAGACTAAGGTTTCAGCTGTCATATGGTTGCAGAAACAAATTGATTTAGGCTGATGTGCATTAAGACCATATACACAGAGCCAGAGAATACAGTGTGGCACATACAGCTTTCTGCAGCAGGAGTTTGATGCAGCTAAGCCATGACAAAAAGGCTCAGAGAGAATAATATTGCAGAAAATGGGATACAATAACACAGAAGGGGTTATCTGCCTACCACAAGCCCAATGGGGAATTGAAAGAAAAGTCTGCGGGGACCACAGCTCACACTGGCAAAGGAAATTGCGTTGTTCAAAAGGCTAACGTTTTCCAAAACACTTAAGGGTTTTGTTTCATGCTGGACCCAAAGGAATTGTTATTCAAACAATAAATCGTTTACAGTGTAAAAGCCTGAAAACAGCATTTGGTGTATTGATGCGTTTTGATGTTCACAACATCCCAAATAAGCACCAATCAGTCTTCAGCATCATAGATTTGGTTCACATTCTACAAACAAGTCACTCAAAAATAGTTTAAAATTGCAAATAATACCAAATTTTTTTGGCTTTCATTCATCAGTGATCTTTTTGTCTCCTTGCTTTAAGTAGTTCATTTTCAATTAATCTTTCCTTAGAACAATCCCATCCACTGCACTAATCAGAGGAGTTATGTAGACTTTATTGATGTAACAGGAATTATTCCAAAGATGCATCTTCTCGAGGATCTGAAAATCACAGTTCCAACAGAGAGGCAGCATTGAATATACTTCATCCTATATTGTATTAAGCAGCACTTATACAGAGGACTGCATGCATGACTCCAGACTTTTTACCTGGTCAATAGCAAAAGTGAGCTGTTCACAAAACATACTGGTTTTCCATGAAAAGATACACAGAGAACTTGTACAGTTTAGCAAACACTTCAAACCATGACAGAAGCCACACCTAAATGATGTGAAGAGTAGACTCACTAGCCTACCTGAATGTTGCACTAGGGATCCTGTTGAAAACTCAGGGAAACTACTTTTCCATAAGGCATCCAAGATCACAAAAGTAAGTAGAGAGCTGCCTTCAGTATTAGAGCTTATAGGACTAAACACACAGCTGCAGGCCTAAGACAATCCTTCAAAAAGCAGGAAGAAGTTATGGAATGTTCTGATTTAGGGGAAGAAAGAAAACAGTGTGTTCGCTACCTCTGCCAACCCATTGGCTTGAAACCTTTGAAACACTTTATTCCAGAAAGTAACAGCAAACCGGCAGCAGAAAGTTACAAATGCACATCACCTTCTGTTTAGGAAGACAGAAATCCCCACCCGCTATACTACAAAGGCTGTTAGAGCTGTTCCAGTCCTAGAGCAAACTGACAGAGCACTAGCTCTAACTTACTCCATTTCACTCATCTTCCCAACTTAATCCATGCTGGCTATTTTATCACTGCCCAGGAAGAGACTAAACTGGACAACTTTCTGTCAGCAGCTGCCAGAAAGCCACTAGAATTTCTCTATGACCATTAATCACTTATGTTTCTTTTTAATGTCCAGGAATACAAGCCCTTCTAGATGCTCATGGGTCCTCTCCAACAAACAACTATGGGGAAATAGCAGAACCTGACATGAGTCCCCATCTTTATCGTAGCCACCAGTCACTCAACTGGACATTCTTCTATTTGCTCATCTAATTAATTTTTTCACAAGAGGCAACAAGGTGTTTTGGTGTTTTCATTATTTCTCTTTTTTCCCCTCAATGATTACCATTGAAGCAGATGCACATTTCCACTTAAATAAGTACAAAACATGAAAACAGATTATACCTGCTATCATTAATCTGAAATTATACTCCAGTATAGGTTTGATTTGCTTTTTAGCATGATCGGCACTCTTTTTCACTTACATTTTCTAAAGAAGTACAGAAGTATTCTAATGGGGAACAAAGAAGTAATTTCACAGGTAGCTTTGTTTTGCTGAGTTTTCTTAAGATATCCATTCATTACTCTTGGCACATAGTTGCAGTTTCAAATGCACCCTGCACCCATCTGACTTCTTTGTATATTCTCCCTTCTGAAACACCTTAAAGTGGGCTTAAATAGTGAGCAACTGGATCTATATAATTTTATGTTCACATAGATATTACAGTCTCTTACATCCCCTTCTGTTATATTAGGATGCCTTCTGTCCTTCTGATAGCCCTGTGCTAACTGCAAGTGTTCTCAAATAATTTATCCAGCAACCAGCCTGATGATCAAGAGACTTAAAACTCAATTAAAGGCGAGGATTCCAAGACAGATTTTTCCTCCAGCTGCTTAGCTGGATATTGATACATGGTTTTTAGCTCCAAATCCATGACAGCTGAGCTGATGCACAGTCTTCTCTCAAGGAGCTCATATACAACTTGAATCCATAGTAATGAAATCAATGGATCGTGGTCTTGGAACAAGATCAAACAAAAGTGCAGAAGCTGCATTTAGGAAACGGTGTCACCTTAAACACCGTTCTCAGAAGCAAATACCCTCAGCTGAGGTAGTGCCTGAAGTTTTTTCAGCCCATAAAACATATTCCCTTATCAAAAAAATCCCCTGCCTAAAAAGAATCAGTTATGAAACTTAATGGAGAGCAGCACAATCTGTAACGTGAAAAGCAGTAGTAAGGCATGATATGTTTACTGTGGCTGGAAGTGCTGAAGACCTTATTAACTTTTACACATTCCTGTGTTTCGAAACAAATACAAATCTGCTCATTATGTCAGGTTTTCTACAGCATATACCAGCTTTTAGAAAACCAAGTTAGAGCACAACCCCAAGTTAATATGCCTTTCTTGCAGTAACAACACGACCAAGAATTTTAAGCTGTCTCAGCACTGCTCCACACTTGGTTCTGCTCCAAACAGGTAAAAATGCCTTGGGAAAATCCAGCCTATTTAATGTATCAGAATGCCGGGAATTATCTAAATCACAATTTGTTTTACTAGGAGCAATTCTCAAATACGTGAGCTTTTTTATTCCATTCGACATTTAATTACAACTGTAGAGATACATGAACAGCAACAAAAATAAAAAGAGAATGAGTGATATTTATGAGCTGCAACAACTTTATCAATTACAAAACACGATACTGATTATGTTGACATCATACAGTCAATTTACTAAAACTTACTAAAGTAAACCATACTAAATTCTGGTTTTAAGATAAGAAATTAATAAAATGCACTTTATTCATCTGCAAATACTGCACATAGAGGGTTTTACAGGTTGTGCAAAAGTGGGGAAAAATAGGTAAATTTTTCTTCATCTTCAGAGAGCAAGGCAATGTAGTATTACTAAAAACACCACTCTGATATTCCTTTATCCAGGGCTAGATGCTATCTACACAGTCAAATTCACAGTGAATTGATCAAAACAAAAGAAGACAAATTTCTACAAAATACTCAAATCCTATGTTATCTTTAGAAAGCCTTTATAAAAGTTAAAGAATTCTGAGGAGAAAATCCTATTAAGAAAAAAAAAAAAATCAGACTAAGTTTTGATGGATAAGCACTCAAAAAACCCAAGGAATAAGTTTCTGATCTAATAAAAAATATTTTCTGATTAAATCAATTCACTTAACAGGCACCAATGTATCATTCATTTCCTCTCTTACCCCTCCTGAACTTCTGAGGTTCTCCCAACACATTTCTTAAGCTGAGCGGCCCCTCTGCTCACTCAGGCACAGTGGATAATCAAGCCACTGCAGGAAGCCCCACGTTTTTCACCTGAGGGGACAGTGGGTTAACTGCCTTCCCTTGTAACACAAAGGACCAGGGAATCAGTGAGTGCCTCATTTCTCAATAAATGGATCAACTGCATCCCCACCAGGCAAGGGAGCACCTAGGCACACATCCAGCTCATCACTGCCACTTGGGCATACAGGTCTCAAGCAAGCAGCAGAACATGTCCTGGATTTGGTTGTTTAGGGAGTATGGATCACAGCATGCACTTACTGCCTAACAGAGATATATCCTCAAGTAACCAACTTTTGTTCCCAGAAACTGTGAAGGACAAGTTAAAAACAACTTGATTGTCCACTCAGACTACACAATCTTACAGACATTAGAGGAGTGTCACTGCATGGCAAAATGAATGTTACACTTTTTCACGCTACCGACTGTCATCTAGAAGTGCAAAAATTTTAACAATTGCATCCAAATCTCATTTAAGAAACCTCCTTTCAGACTCTGAAATACAACAGAGGAGCTATTTGGTGTAAGAGGATATAGGGACCTTGTAAGACATTAGAAGAGTGACTATTCTTTTTCCTCTCTGTAATGAAACTATAAAAAGGCATGGAAATCAGACCTGAAATAATGTTACAAAAAAAAGAAAACCAAGAGGTGTGCTGTTAGAAACCCATCTCTTGTGCCTCAAGAAAACATTCCATCAGGGGAGACAGATCTAGGGAGTTTATTGCCAACACACGACTTTCTTTTTCAGGAACAATGAAGAGCATATGATTTCCCATCGTGAACGACAATAAAGCAGTGTTTTTAATCATTGGCACAAGCTGGCCTGTTGTTTCCATCTTTTGATAGACTGGTGAAGTTATCATTCCTTCAGTATTTTAGCATTCCTGGTTATGGAATGGAAGAAGGCCTAAGCTAAACATACAACCAGTCACAGCAACTGGCTTCTTTGGGTGTCCTCTAAAGACAATGAACTGACTGTATTTGCGAGGAGATATTCATTAAGCATAATTCTCCTAGTGTTTTAAGTACTCCTACTACCCTTAAAAGTGTTACAGTCAGTGGTCAGCTACAAGACCGAATCACTGAACACTGAAGAGTATTTGGTTGTGTGACAGACAAGGAGATTAAGTTGCAAGTTTGTGCAGCTCCTATTTCAATATCTTTAAACAAGGATGGTAAATGCTGATAAAAAGGAAGGATGACAGCAGCAAGAAACTAATTTCAATTTTCCTTAATCCTGGGAGCATTAGGAAAAGCAAAGCATTGAAAAGCACTTTTCCTCTACCTACATTTAAGTTAACATCTGGAAGAAACATAGACTAAGATTTATGTCTTTTTTTCAGAAACTAGATGTTTTTCTAAAACATCTTGAATGGGCTGAATTAAATTTACGCATGCATACATAAATTAAGTGCAACTTTGAAACTTTAAGTTATTTTGTATTCCTGTGCAACAACATAAAGTAAGACACTATAAAATAAGCTTGTTACAGTGAATATGCCTCTCAAATATTTTAAATTTAGCTTTAGAAATTTGGATTTTGAAAGTGACTGATGTTGAAATCCTCAAACCTGATGTGTTAGATTAATGCAATGTTGAATGACTTTCTCATATGCCAGAGAAAGAAGAGCTGCTCCTAAGATTAGTGTATTTGGTTTATATGGCTAGGTTTTGGGGGGCCAAGGGGCCACTGCAGAGGTGGCCTTTGTGAGACCAGCAGCTGCCCCATGCTGGACACTGCCAGTTCCAGCTGGCTCCATGACAAACCTGCTTTTGCCAAAACTGGGCACATCAACAGCACTGACTGGTGCCTCTCTTGATAACACATATAAGGAAAAAAACTTCTGCCCAGGAGCTATGGGAGAGGAGCAAGAAAAACATGAGCGAATCAGCCCTACAGACCACAAGGTCAGTGAAGGAGAACAGCAAGGAGGCATTCCAGATGCTGGAGCAGAGATTGCTCTGCTGCCCACAAAGAGAGCAGGTTGTGCCCCACAGCCCATGGAGGACCACACCAGAGCAGGTATCCACACTGCAGCCCATGCCAGAGCAGGTGGATGTGCTCTGAAGGGAGCTGTAGCCTGTGGACAGTCCACAAAGGAGCAGGAAGTGCAGCTTGTGGGGGGCCCGTGCTGGAGCACTCCATGCCTGGAGAGCACCCCAAGGAGAGGACCCATGCTGGTACAGTTTTTGAAGAGCTGCAGCTTGTGTGGATGACCCACACTGGAACAGTCTGACAGAGACTATATCCCGTGGCAGGGATCCCACACCACAGCAGGGAACAGCGTGAAGAAGTTGTGACAAAGTGTCATGAACTGACTGCAGCCCCCATTTCCCAATACCCCGTGCTACTCGGGGGATTGAGCAGAAGGAGGATGAAGATTCAGGAACAAAGGACTGAAGTTGAGCCTGGAAAAATGGGGGGAGGGGAGAAGGTGGTTTTAGTCTTTTCCTTGTTTCTCACTATCCTATCCTATATTTAATTGGCCAGGGATCAAATTAATTTTCCCCAAGTTAGGTCTGTTTTGCCCATGACAGTAATTGGTGATCTTCCCATCTTTATCTCAAGCTAAAAGATGTTTTATCTCATTTTGTCCCTACTTTTGTCTGTGGTAACTACAGTAATAAATTATTCACGATTTGAAATTCCCCATACCATTTTCAAAAGAAAACATTTTACATTTTTTTGCCCTAGAATGTTATTCAGTATTTTCCCAACACTATTCAATTATTTTGGTCCCCTTTTTCCACTTTTCTGAACATTTATTTTCTCTAATTATGTTTGTCTACAAAACATTACTGGAGAAAGACACCTGCAAGGAAATCGGCATTTCAACATAAGAATTCCCTTCCACACACAGTCTGTCACCAGTGAAGCAAACTGCATGCTACTACTTCAGCAAGAATCACAACTCATGATAAGTACCACTGCTCCAGGCAGGCAATCCACATACCAGTCTCCTGTTGAGAAATAGCCAAAATCCCTCTAACTTGAGTTTTTTCCCTTGATTTTAATGATGAAATCTAAATATAAATATCTATCTCCAGGACCAGACAGACAGTTGGAATTATAATCTGCAACCACACCATCAAAAAGCTTCAAATATTGGAAACTAGCTCTCTAGAACCCTCTGAATTGTCCCCATTTATGTACCTTCCTACATGGCAAATGCCATTCTTCTTGCTATCTGACATTATTTCAGATGACAAATTATTTATACCTGCTTAATGCAAAAGACTCTGACAACTGTGCACCAAGCACAGCACTGCTGGTTGGGCAAGGGAGGGGGATTGTCCTGCTCTACTTGGTGTTGCTGTAGCCTCACTTCAAGCGCTGTGTGCAGTTCTGAGTGCCACAGTACAAAAAAGATATAAAGCTGCTAGAGTGAGGGCAACCAAGATGGTGAAAGGCCTGGAAGGGAAGCCATAAAAGAAGTGTCTGAGGTCACTTGGTTTATTCAGCCTGGAGAAGAGCAGACTGAGGGGAGAACTCACAGCCATCTACAACTTCCTCATGAGGGGAAGTGGAGGAGCAAGCTCTTTTCTCTGGTGCCCAGTGACAGGACCTGAGGGAATGGTCTGAAGCTGTGTCAGGGGATGTTTAGGTCGGATATTAGAAAAAGGTTCTCCACCCAGAGGGTTGTTGAGCACTGGAACAAGCTCCTCAGGGAAGTGGTCACAGCACCAAGCCTGACAGAGTCCAAGAAGCATTTGGACAACATTCCAATGCACATGGTGTGACTCTTGGGGTGTCCTGTGCAGGGCCAGGAGTTAGACTTGTAGATGATTCCTGTGAGTCCCTTCCAACTAAGGACATTCTGTCATTCTATAAACTCATTTGCCTGAAAAGAAGCTATGTGTTTGCACTTGTTTGCATTTATTTCAAGACTGAGGTTGTTTTGGGAATATAGGTAATGTTTTTTGAATTCTCATTTATATCCTTGCATTATTCTTCCTTAAACTGAAGCCATTGGCACTGTCCAGCAACTGATTTGGCTTGACTGGGTTCTACCCCTGTTATGTGCTTTACATCAAGCTATGTCCACATTCTTTGTTTAGGTATTGCAGAGCTATGCACATGATGTCTTCTGCATCTTTCTGAAGACTACAATTCTGTCTTCTGACTTTTAACATTATTGTTAATTTTAACGCAAGAGCAGAAATGCACTTGGAAACTGTCCAACAACGCTTTTGTTAAGAATTTCCAGTATCCTTAAAAAAAAGAGAAAAACAAAAGCTGCCTAGTAGACTTACTAGTTTTTGAATAATAAAAATGAACTGGCAAAATTGGATTCAGAATTTCAACTTCTATAAAGGTATTATGACAGGTGAGTTAAAGCTGTATTTTATTTATGGTTTCGTCATGCAGCTCTGAGAAATATTCTGGCCATGCTTGTCAGGCCCCATTGCAAACTGTCTTAAGCCTAACATTTGCACTTTAGATAACTGCCTCTGCTGCCAAGTGACACTGCTACCCCTGCACATCATGGCCACTTTGCTCGCTGGGTAGCAATGCTGCCAAAGGCATAGCAGTGTGCTGAGCAACAACATCAAGTAACAGCAAGAGCACTTAGAATCTGAAAATACCAACATTTCCCTTGCTGCTGATCAGAACTTCAGGTAAAAAAAACAGAAATGGTGCAATAATTGTCAATAACTTCTCCTAATTATGATTCTTCAAAAATAACAGACTGAGGATTGCCAGGAAACTACACTGTCCTAATGTCATGTCTCCCCAAAAGTTAGTGTTGAACCAGTTTCTTAAAAGAGACTTTTACAATTTTTTAACATAATCAAGCAAATGATTAAGTTTAGAAGTTATTAAAGAAAGACTACCACTACATCCTTGAGAAGGAATTTGTCAAAAACAAATATATGCTTGAAGCGTATCTATTGTAGCTTAGAAAGAAATCTGCTCCGTTTTTAAGCTTTAGTTATTTAAAATAAAGTTATCTAGAATTCTTTGCTGGAGTACCAGGAAATCAGCTATTCAATACTTGTCATGACTGTGGGATGCAGAGACATGATGGAGAGCTGCTGCAAATTAAACCAGACGAAGTAACCCCCATCAGCTAAAGCCTAGCAGGTTAGGTACTCTTTCCCAATCCCTACCTCCTCCTTTTTCTTTTAATGAATTCACATTTCATTAAAAAAAGGTGACACTGGACAAAAAACAAAAAAACCCAAAACCACTATGCAAGGAATTTAAGAATATTTCACACATTGGTTTTCTCTCCAACACTTTCAAACAATTTCACAAAAAGGCACAAGGAACTAGTTGATGCAAATGCATAGAATCTGAACAACTTCAGCTCTGCAGGGATTTCAGGCAAAGGTTTGCAACATCACTGTGGTCACATCTATAATGCTGGAATTCCTCCCATCTCTAGTAAATCCCTCCATTAACAGTATGGCTCTTCAGCACACTGGCTACAGCATGCATCTGCACTGAGGCCTCACTGAGTGCCTCCATGAATGCTCACTACTTGTATTTGTAGGGATCAAGTAACATGATTATCTCAGAGGGAGCTGTAATGAAATGTTATGCAAACTTCATAAGGTGGATGGAGGATGTGAATATCTTCATTACACAATACTGGCCATAAGCTCTCATAAGTCAGTGACTATTCCATTCAAAATAATACATCTTCAAAGTCATTGGTTTGTGTCTTGGAGTGGAAGAGTAGAGTGTAGGAAATAACTTCTTTAGCAAGAGAACACTCAAAACCCTCGAAGATTCATCTGAAAACAGAAAATAACAACCTTGCTCCAAAACTGTATAAGCAAAACAGAATTTATAAATAAATAGACATTTTATTTATATTCATGCTGGCTGCCTGGCTGTTACAACACCTATGAGTAATGCAGCAGACTTAAACCATAAAACAAAGTATTTTCATATATCTACTCTTAGCATATCAGTGTACTGCAGGGAATTCACAATAAATGTAAGTTGAATAAATACTTTATGGCAAGCAAGGGATATCAATGCTCCAGTATTTTTCTCATTGCATTGTTCAAATAGGCTGTGAGAGTAAAAATAACTGGATCAAATAGAGGGAAACCCCCAGAAGAACATGCATTCACACCACACTGGTTACAGAGAAAGCTTTTCACACAAATGCTGCAGGGATATTGAAGACTATTATTGTGACAAAATACCCACTCAATAAAAATAATCATAACCCCCAACAACAACAACAAAAACAACAACAAACCAGCAACGAAACTACACACAAAATAAAGGTTTTGCACTTTCAATCTTCAAACAAGTTAATGCCTATTTTTTTTCATCCTGCTAATATTGTGCTAAGATTTAATATACAGGTATCTGACCATTCAGCTACCAGATATCAAACTGCTGACAGATTATTCCCCCCCACAAGTAATAACTATTCAAATGATCACAGATATCAATATGTAGCAAAATCTATCACAAAAGCCACAGCTCAGATTTCTGTGCTTTCTATGTTTTAGCTGTACTGAGATAAGGCACTGACCTTTATTCTTGATTCGCAATGGGGGAATACTCCACTTACAAGCTTACTACTGTGAAGCCTTGTTGTCAGTGTGAAGAACCACAAAATTGTGTTAAAAGGCAGACAGAATTCAATACCTTTCTCAACATTTGAAATGAGATCTTTCCAACAGATCATCAGTTCTTGTCATTTCCCCGGAAGTGTAAACAACTCAAGTTTAAGATTTCAGTAAGAGGGATAAAATACTCTGCAGGTTAGTGGGAAGGGAGGGTTACAGTCCATTAACTAGTTGGTAAAGGACCTTCTTTCACGTTTCATCTTTAAAGGACTCTACTATGGCATCTAGGATTTTCATGTAATAAAGGCTATTTATCCTTCTAATCAGACCATTTCTATTCAAAGAGACTTCAGGTGGCTTGTACCACAAGAAATATTTTCCTGTGCCTCTTGAAGTCAATGTGACTGTGATTGCAAATTACTTGCTAATGTAAAGAATAGCAGACTGTTGCATTATGCAGGCCCATCCACATTCTTTTGCATCCCTGTAAATGCAGCTACTTTCCTGTCTTGATTGTACTGTACACTCTAACAATGGGTTTCACCTAATAAGCTATTCAGGAAACTTACACAGCATGCAGGTCATCTCAACCCATTTCCTTGCTGTTACAAGTAACATGAAAAATGCTTTCAAACATCATCTGAGACAGGAACACTTTGAAGCACCTCTAAATTCTCATAAAATATTCACTAGAGCTGTCCAGAGTATCAGTTCTATTGTGGCCTCAAACACAGTTAAGTCATGTACTACTACCGCAGGAAGAAAAGTGTCCTAAGGTGACAAAAACCAGGACAAAAAGTCTTGAAGGAAATCTCTACCCCACATAGGTAGAGTATGTTCAAAGTGCCATGCATGGAGAAGAAAAAGATGGGGGAGGGGGAGAATGAAAATCACATCTAGAATTGAAAAAAAAAAAAAATAGGAAACAGCTATTTTCTTTTAGCTATTCTGGAACTACATTATAATCACCGTGAGATAAATGCTCTAACCTCCATCTGCACCATCCCAATCTTTCTCCTCCCACATCAGTGCTGAATTTGCTGGAATAGAAGAAGGAATCAGCCAAGAACGTTAAAAAATATTTCCAGTTAGGAAGAGACTTGCATGTGATTTGGACAGTACTGACATCCCATTTACCTCAGATCTGACCACTACAGGACCTTTAAATAGCTCCTTTCTCTTATCATCTGGGAAATGCCATGCCCAACTACTGGAGCAACACTTTTCTTCTGGAGTCCCAGCTGGCAGACAGCGTAACAGAGTACCTAGAGAGAGGTCTAGAAATTAAAAAAAAAACCAAAAAAAACACCAAAACAAAAGTGGGGGAAAAAAGAAGCTGGCTTACGTGCTCCAGTTTGTCTTTCCTCCTCAGCCAGACACTGGCACTGTAGTCCTGCTGCTTGACAGTGCTGTAGAAGTTCGCACCTACTCTGGTGAGGCTTGGGGAAGGCTCCCTGGGTCTGCTCTTCAGCCTCATCTGCTCGAAGCCCTCATGGGGGGATGAGGAGAGCCAGTCATGCCTGACTTCCATCTTGACATGACAAGGCAAAGTCCAAGGGAAAAAAAATCAAAAGAAATCAAGAAATTTAGAGGCACTAAATGAAGATGGTCCAAAAAGGAACAGGATGGGGGAAGAAGAAAGAGAAGGAAAGCAAAAAACCCCTTAAAATCAGAAAATTGTAAGAGAAGGGGGAGACAAGCAAAAATAAGGTAGAAGGTGTGGATGGAGAAGGAAAGGCTGCAGGTACGAGAGAGGAGCGGGCTGGGAGAGATGAAAGGGCACTCCGGAAAGAAGACGCTCCAAGATGCAGCTGCTTGTTGCCCTGGCCGCCAGCAAGCTGCAGTCCAGGACGGACGCAGCGGGAAGCGGCTGCGTGCGGCTCTGCCCGGGACGGAGGCGAGGGGCGGCGCGGCCCCGGCAGCCGAGGCCGGGCGGGGCTGCCGCCTCCAGCCCGCCTGCAGGTTGGCGCAGTGGAGGGGCCGCCGCCCGCCCGGGGATGAGCCCGGCTCCTCCCCCGCCTCCCCTCCCCGCAGCCACCTTCGGAGAGGCAGCCAGCGGCACGGGAGAGCCCCTTCCTTTCGAGAG
>WEKY01058397.1:115139-125348 GCA_013390045.1 Picathartes gymnocephalus
CCAAAGCCTGATTGTAACTAAAAAAAAAAAAAAAAAAAAAAAAGAATGTAAAGAAAATAAATTCAATTAGAGGGTGGGGGAAGTAAAACAAAGAGAAGGAAATGTTAGTGAATATTCTTTCGTGGATGGATTGGTAGGGCAGTATAAGGAAAGAACAGGCTCTAAGATTAGCACTCTGCAACTTCCCTTAAGTATATTCTCAAAAGATTTAAAATGGTGCAAAGAAAGAAATGTATTTCAAAAAGAACAAAATAGCACAAAGCCTTTTTTTGTCTTTTTTTTTTCTTTTGTTTTTGGGTAGCAGACTACCTCTGTAGTGTATGTTTGTACTTACTCAGCAAAATTTTCAGCATAAAAAGTATTAAAAGAGGATTTATCCAATGCAATCTTATATATAAGATATTTTTTATCTACAAAATATTTTTCTACCATACAAAAGAGTGTACTTTGAAATAATCCAAACCCTTTTAACACAGAAAATTAATTTTCAATGTATTCTGCCTCATTTCAAAGAACAGAAAATTTTCGAAGTTATTACTCTGATCCAAAGAAAATTACCTAAATTATAAATGCCTTTTGGAAATTAGCTCAGAACTTTCTCAATAATGTCAAACTGCAAGCTACAATATCAGGAGCTTTAACACATGTTTTCTAATTGCAATAAAACTTAGATGAAAAAGTGATTCATCTGTATTTGTGCCATCCTGTCTACCATAGATACAGTTGATTTAAAGTGTTTTTCACTGAAGCATTATGGGCCTTTGGATGGTGGCATCCAGTGAAATACACGTGAAACGGTCGTTATTTGTTGAAATATTCTCCATTGAGAGAAAGTAGAAAGTTATGTCACAAAAGTCATGACTTTTTTACCTCAAAAGAGTTATGTCGTGTTGCATAAGACATCAGACTTCCTTGTGTGACCAGAAAGATGTTTACTGGTGTGACAGCACCTAAAATAAGATTAAATAAGACCCATAAGCCAATGTGACATGAGTTCTTTAACTACAGGCTTATCTTTGTACCATGGCCCAACTGATCTAACAGCATTTGGGGTAGCATTGTTTGAATCAGACCAGCTATACACAGAAGAGTGGAGTTGGAGGACAATGTTCTCACATGGTTGGTGCAGGAGAGAAGAATAGACTGTAGCAGCCTGGGTTTAGAGTGGTTTGAGTTACAGAAAATCATGTCCTTAAAAATAAGTGTATTTTATATAAAGCTTGAATGACCCTGAAGATTGCATACATAATTAACATTTCAGGACAAGTTTTCTAAAGGTTATAATTAATCAGTGCCTAGCACATATTATGGCACAGGTACAATAACAAAGAAATTACAGAAACTGTCTCATTCACATTTGCTCTGACAGAGATCTTGGGATTCTTTGTGCAAGGTTTTTCATAGATACATTCTAAGCGATACTCTGCCTCTCGAGCTTTCTATCTGAATAAACAACAGATCAGAGAAAGAAAGGAAGCAGTTATTCCATTCCATCTCAAGAAACTTGAGATACAAAGAAGACATGACAAAAGTTATTAAGTAGCCTGTAAAAGACCTCAAGATTGAGATAAGGTCTCCTGGAATTCATTCCACTCTTTAGCCAGAAGATGTACCACGTTTTTTTGTTAAAGATTAAACGCTACGGAGTAAATTTCAACCCACTGATTTTGCAGTAAAGGATTTCATTATGTTTCTCTACTAGGGATTTACTAACATAAATACCAGTGAGGGTGCTGAAACTACTATAGATGTGCTGTCAAACAGGTATGGCCTCAACAGGAATTGGCAAATTCATTACGTGATTTTGATAGCTGCATTACAAACTCCTGATTACTTTACAACCCTGATGCTATTTCACAAAGTAACATAGAGTGAAGGAGAATTAAGATACAGAAAAACAAAAATACAGAATATGTCAACTGTTATTTGAAGGATGTAGAAATGATTAACTATTGGTGCCAAAAGCTAACAGGAAAAATCCCCACTTGTAATAAGATGGTGATAAAAAGCAAGCAATGTGTACTAGTTTGTGAATTGTAACAATACAAGGCAAACATATAAATTTTCAGGAAAGAGCATCTGCCTTGACAACAAAAATGAAGTGGATTCCTAGCACGAAAAGATTTACAGCTAGAAGGCTAGAGGGGTTTTCTACCAAGATAAACTAGTTCAAAGGAGGAAACAGATGCAAATACCAAGAGTCAGGGTTAGGTTTTTCACTGGCGTAGATCCCCTCATCTGGCTTAGCTTTATTTCTTGATTATATTAGGGGACATGAGGCAAAGCTGCCAATATTCTGTCTCTGACAAACTGTTTTCCACCCCAGGAAGCAGTAGTTGGTTTGAAGATTGAAACATATGTGTGTATAGTGTCTCTCATTTCAGAAAAATGGGGGAGCATGAATAATGCAGTCTTTTTCACTGCCCCCAAAACTATTTTTTTAATGACTATGATTCAGAAAGGACTGAATCTGTCTGAGATCCTTGAGATATAGCATAGTCTTACTTTTTATGAACTTCTGGAATCAGATTAACATAATTAAACACAATACAGTTTCCTTTAGAGCCACAGCTCCAAAGAAGAAGTCTTAGCTCATCCTCACTTAGCTGTATCCTTACTTGGAGGTTATACTGGAAGACAAAAGCTGAATGAGGGAGCATGGATATTATCTCTGCAAGGAGTGCTTCCTCCATTGTATCGTTTGGTGAGGCCCTTGTACGCGGAGCCAGGCAGCATTGCCATGGCTCCAGCCTATCACAGCCACATGTGAGACATGCTCCTGCTGAACTTTGCTGACTTCTTGTACAAAATGTGTTTCATTCCAATAAAATCCATGGGAAATGTATTCTAAGGAAGAGTTATTTTTCCTCATAAACACTCTCAGTGGCTTAAACCAAATCTTCTTGAAATGAAATATTAAAACTCCTGTGAAGTCGGAAAACTGGCAAAGGAGGGACTGCAATCATCACAGTTTGTGTACTATACTCTAGAAAGGAAAAATTCCAAATTTCTTTAGGGGACTGAAAAATAAAAATAATTAAAACTTTTTTCAAAGTGGAATTTTTATCATCTGCAAAGCCTAGAAATTACTGTAAATGTTCAAGGTATTGAATGTTGAAGTATGCATTACCCTTTCCTGAAAATTGTTGTGGTGCATATGATCCCATTTCATACTGCACAAGAAGGATTCAGATAATCCCTAGATGCATCACTAAGATTTTTTCATGCAGAAAACATTTGCAATTGTGATAGTCCTGAGGAAAAGGTAGAAAAGATTGATGCAGTGTAAGGTATCTTAGTATTTAGTACGTATACTGGGTTATTGCTGTTTGTTTTACAGTTAATTTGCAGCACTCTACTTCCCTTCTATAAAGTATTTAATTACCCTTATGTAATGAAAGTTAGAAGCTGAGAAACCTGAAGCAGTTACATAAATGCTTAAACCCATCAACCAAATTTATCAGGTGTTCTAGAACTTACAAATTCATATTCTTGAAACGTTATAAGAAATCAAAATAAGGCCACTTTAGGGATCTTTTTTTAAGAGCTTTAATATGCTCCATGCTTTGGAAGAAAAGTAGAATTTACAAGGGGTTGATTTTGTACCAGGAACGTGCTTCCTCCTTTCTTGTAAAAATCCATCCACAACTGACCATGTTGTGCTTCTAATTCACACAGTTTGCTCATTTTGTACTTCTTAGAGCTCACATGAAATTCTAAGAAACTATATAGGTAAAGAGTACCCAAATATGACATACCAAGCAGAGTTTTCACAGTCTTCTTCTGTCTGTATTTCTTCTGTGGGGTTGGGGACCAGAACTAGAAAAGATTCTCTCTTCTGTTTCTTAACAGAGTTTCTCTCTTCTGTGTAAGGGATATAAAGAAAAAAAGACAGGAAAGTCCATTCAAAACGGAAAGGAAGTTTAGAAATGGAATATCATCTCTGATAATTGCAAAGTGGGAGTTAATTAGGACTGGCTTTCTAGGAGTGAAGGCAGTCACAGGGTTTTCACCAGAAGAGATGAGAGTTTGCTTTTAGACAAGACTGAGGCTATTCTTTCTCAATTCAGTGTATACTGTTTTGGGGCTGTCACATAAATGCTACATCCCTACAATCAAAGTATTGATCAAACAAGCTGTAAAGCAGTTCAAAATGGAGACAAGGAAAGCATGCTAAGAAGTTAAAAGTTACTCTTTGAACCCTAAACACTAACGGCCTGACATGCTGCTTATGAGCAAAGAGCCAGTCACTGTGAGCTGATACTCCTCCAGTGTTCTTCCCAAACATAACTTTTAAAGAACTGAAATAACTGGCTGGGAAAGACATCTGATGTAGCTTATCTGAAAGAGCAGTGGGATGTACCTCCATATATTTTCACTAACAAAAGAAGAAACACTGGTATGGGCAGGGCTTGGCAGAGAGGAAACTTACATTCAGAGTAAAATAATCCAGGTACCAGTTAAAAAGTGAGGAAGATCTGGACCATCCTCCATTACCTTCAGGCCAGATTAAGCAGAAATATCAAGACCTAATGCATAACTACTCGACCTGAACTGCAGAATGCAGTTTCCTTACCTTGTGAACAGCTGCTCTACCCAGTCCTCTTATTTAGAACCATCCTTCACTATGTAGTTTTGAAACTCAAATATAAAAGTTTCAAAATTAATGACAAAAAGAAAGGGAAAGGCTTGTCCTTAGTCCCCAGTGCACAGTACAGGGCCACTGTATCTCATACAAGCATGTCCTGTAGCCATATTCTGTCACATCTTTATTACTCAGCCTAAGGAGGTTATCATCAAACAGCTGGTTGACCCATGGCAGTTTGGAAGACCATCTAATCGCATTCAAAATACTCAGTAAAAAAGAACAACCAAGCCAAGAACCCAATGCAAAATAGTTTCTGCAAACAAGTGAGAATTTTTCATGTTGCATATTTGGGGGAAGGGAGTAACCTAGGGTTGTAGAAGGAACCCTGAAAATAAGACCCAGTTGCACCTCACAGTTTTAGAGAAACATAAAGCAGATACAAAAGATCAATTTTGCCAACGATTTTGGCATTTGGGGATGTATCATGTTTCATCCTCTTTAAATTATTGAATTTGCCAATAATATTATGCAAGAGGTTTTTTTCCTGGCTACCTTACAGACTCAGTTGCTTGCTTTTGCACTACTAATTAGGCCATTGACAGCAGTTCCTGAGGTGATTTGTGGTTTCCCAGAGTGTCTGTTTTAGGAGTGAGGAACAATACTGTTACATTTGTAATTCATGGATTGGCTTATCATTAGGGCTTGGAAATCAGCTGCAATATTTATGGCTGTGGCTGTGTGCAGTACATAGCTATACCTCTGTAGTTTTGTATAGTGGGATAAGAACAGCTAATAACTTGTTACAGAGCATGCCTTAAAAGCTGAAACATTTGCCAGTCTTCTGCTTGGCGTTATTGGACATTTGGTTTCAGAGAGAAAAAACAATACACTGAAAAACAAACAGAAAGAGCATGAAAATAGAAAAGAAACCAGGCAGAAAAGCTTGGAAGTTAGGATATTGATAATAAACTGCTGTCTGGGACAGCAATAACTTCATTATCTTCCATGTTTCCATATCGTACAGTTCATTCTGTACAATAGGGCAGGGAAGGCAAGGCAAGGGAGGGAGTAAGAGGGGAAAGAAGGGAAGGCAAGAAATTATGTATTTGTTGGACTCTTCTGCATTTCTACGTATGTACAAAGAAGAGCGTGGATTAATCAATAGCCCAGAGGATAGGAGTAGTAACTGCGCTGTATGCTTGTCTCCTATGTATAGAAACATAGGCCTATATACTGTAGTTCTGTCCACGTTTCTACCTATTCCCAGTGAGAAACAGTAATATAGATGGGCTCACAACTATGCATAGAATACGAATTCTCCTTGAACTCCGGCGTGGCTCCTGTACTTTGGAGCAACGTTCTACCTTGTGTCCACTTGGCCTCCCACAGAGGAGCAGGACAAAGAAAAAAAAGAAAAAAAAAAGGGATATAAAGAAAAGCAGCAGCAGCACATTTTTTAGGCTGCAAGGCTTTTCTTCCTGCAAAAGGAAATCAAATGGCCTTTTATTCCCGTTGCTGCCTGTGGCACTTTCCCTCTCTGTGAATCCCATTAATTTTAACACACTGGTCTTACTGTATACATCGAAGTTCCTGTCTCATTTTTGGTGCCTTTTGGCGACCTGAAGACTCATAAGAGGAAGTAGGACATAGCTTCACAGGACTAAAGAAGGCTAAAGCTCAAAGTAAGTGAGAATTTTCTACAGAAGTAATAGATTGTTGACAATCTTGCAAAGTAAAGCAACACTTTCTTCTTCCTCTCTTAATTCATTTTCATTTCATTTACAGTCAGAAAGGGGAAAGGTTTTTCTGCAGAAGTTGAGTTTCTGTCCACTTCTTAAATAGTCAGAGCTTGTAATGCTCTAAGTGGTCATTTCTGGACTAAAGAAAATGAAATTTCTATTAGCACATTTAAAATGTAATTTGTAAGCAAAATGAAATAAAGAAGGTGGAGATGCGTCCTTGCAGTTTTCTTCAGTGACTTTGTGTTAGAAATTGTATTTTTTTCATGCTTAATAAATTCCACAAAAATGACATTAAAGCAGGTGCTTTACAACTAGTACTGATGATTAATGACTAATAATCACACTACACTATATTTCAAGAAATGCCCAGGTAGCTTTAAATTGAAAACAGGCAATTGCATGTTAGTTAGAATTACTGAGTTCTAAGCAATTTCTTTTTCTGGGTCTACTCTTGGTTCATGATATAAAAATTAAAGTTACATTTTCAGCAACTCAGAGCAGTTGAGATTTTAACTCCAAATCTTCTTGAGATTAACTCCAAATCTTTCATTGAGATTGCACAGTACTATTGCACATGGTGCAAAAAATGGAAGAAAATCATGCAGTCTTATTTTGCATCAAACACCAGATTTTTTTTTTTTTCCCCACATTTGATTAATGGTATTCTCTCCCAGTTCACAAGGGAAAGACTTCCTATACAGAAAGTAGCATGACTCTATTTTTATGGAGATCAGTACAAACAGGTATTTACTGCCTTTCTGTATTGTCCTCAAAGTCTTTGAAGATGTGATTTTTGAATGTCAAATATTTTTTGTATCATCAAAAAGTATCATATGCAATAAAAATCAAAGGAAATATTGGTTGCTTAAACTGAAGGCAGTTGAACATTTTATCAACTATTTTGTATTCTGCTAACCACATTTTGTAATTTTCTGAAAGAATATGCCTATATTTTCTTTGAACCACTGGGCAGCATCATGATTTAATCCATACAATTCCAAAGACAGATACAAAAAAATCAAAAATCTGTCTCCCCGAAGATTAATCAATAGCTAATATACAAAGGTCACTCTCCCACTTTTTTGTTTTTTTTTTCCCCTGACATTTTGCAAAGAATAGTGGTTTTCAGGAAACTATCAAAACTGCAATTGCTCCATCACCTCTTATGGTGGGCAAATTATAATTCTAACTCACAATGATATTTCTAAATCCACAGAAAAAAAATTAAAATAATTCTCCCACTTAAGTTGTGCTGAAGAAGTGATGGAACCAGGAACTGCTGAGATGTCCATAGCCTCCACATTATCATGGTCCCCTATATTTCTGGTCATGTGTCACTGAAAAGTTTATGTCCCTTATGTTCCCCTCTCCATCACCATCACAGCATGCATATTGTAACAGTACTTAATATTGCATGGGCAACAGTTTTAATTCCCCAGTCAAAGAAAACCAAACAACCCAACCCATAACTGAAGTGATTGTGGAAAAGTAAATTGCAAAGGTGGTTCTTTTTTTTCCAGTTCTATATGGGACTGTGTAAAGTTCAATATCCAACTAGCTGAAACAATATTACTAAGCTATATTCAAGTGAACATTGAGTAATACTAGTCCCATAAACATGGTTGAATTAAAAGGCCAATGAATATGTTATTGATATTTCTTTCATGCATAGTATACCACATCTCAATAGGTTTTTATGCATTTTTCCTGACAGATTAAAAAATGGTATAAAAATATTCACTAGAGGCATATTAGTTGATTTAGGATGCTGAGAGCATTGAGGTTCTTTAAGAATTTATTTATTGGCTTGCACATTACTATGAGTTTGAAATAAAGATGATTTCATTGCTGACTTGTGAGACTTGTAAGAAACTAAAAACATAAAAGGAGAAGAAAATGTAATTTTTATGACATGATATAATTACTTGCACATGTTATTAATGCTAGGTCCACTTTAGTGAACTGATGCTTTTTAAATTCTTGTATATTCAGAATTATGCACAGAGTATTTTCCATGTATCTCTGGAGCTAAATACTAGAAATTTTATCCTTTCTCATGAATAATTATTATGGAACTTTTTAAGAACTTGCTCAAAAACCTTGTGGGTTTCTCCAAGTCCATAGAAATGCTACATTAGAAAGGTCCTGGACACGTCTTTGGTATTTTTGCTAATTTCTCCCTGACTGGTGATGATTATCCTGGTTTTTCACAGACCTTTGCCTACCTGAGAGCACAGTATCTACATAACAAGCTGAAAAGCAACCACTGTAGATGCTTCAAAAAACTGATTCTCAGTTTTATTGTCTATGGGTTTCTATGACAGTCAGAAACACCACTAGCACATTTATTCTTAGATTCACGGAGAAAAAAGGGAACTCTAAAGCTATATCACATTTTTACTTGGGTAGATTTTATACAAAATGTTGAACTTAGCCATTTAACCATGCATTTTGTGATAGCCTGCTTTCTTAAAGTCCTTTGCCTGCTAGACATAATCAACACATAAATATCTTTCACAGTAAAATTAACGCCTTGTTTCTCTTGACCAAGAGGAGAGAGCATGTTTCAAATTATGCAAAACCAGATTTTCTGAAAATGAAACCAACAACAATGAAGAGAGTTTTTGTCAGTGAAAATCTTTTTCTCTTTTATTTTCTGGTGGTTATGTATGCAAGTGCTTCTACATTTTTGCTGCAGGAAAGCAAATTTGTTTACAACTGAATGAAAATTGCAGGGCATTGATTTTTTTTTCTGACATTGTTGTTCTGATTATTATTTTGAGCAATAAAAATGGGTGCAAACCAATAAACAAACCACTCCCAGAACATCAAGGCATTATGCCAGTTTCCTCGCTGTTTCTGTCCTGTATGGTCAATTACAGCAGTGCTCCTGTTCTAGGGCTCATCCTTGTTTATAAAACTTCTCAGTACATATTGTAATGTTACCTTCATTTTTCCAAAGCCTTATGGTATTTTCATCACTAGTTAAGCCTTAGGGCATTATCACAAGCTAGAAATGAGACTGTAAGAGCTGTAGTTGTACAAGACAGTACTTCAAAAATGCCCTAAATTGTACTCTTAACTAAGAACAGCCCAACTTTTCCAGCTGCTGGCTGCAAAACCAGACAACACAATGGAAGGCTCAGGCCATCACAATGAAAAAAACTGTGCCTTTCTTCAGGAAAAGCATGAAAGCTGTAGAATACAAAAGCATCAGCAACAGGCTGACACCTACGTTTCAGCAGTAGTGTCAAATACATTTTCAAAAGCATTTCAAAATTTTACCCAGAGAGGGTAGAGTATATAATTGTTGTCCAATACTGCTGGGTTTTCTCCTTAGCAATGAGTGACAGCCACAACACCGGCAATCTTAGTCACCACTTTGGTTAGGATGGAAGGGTTTCTTTCAGCACCTCAAACCTATTTTTAAAGAAGAGAAATTAATGAACACCAAGGTTCTCTTGCTTGAATTTATCTCCCCCTGCTGCTATTTCATCTCTGTTTAGTAACCTAGTAATCTTTCCAAAGTTCACAAAGATACAAATTCTTTATCGTACTGAATTAAGTCATAATGGAGTAACTTCAGAAAAAAATTCCAAGCCTCTGTTTATGCTAATACCAGCAGCTACATCAATTTGAAAATGCCATACAGAGCAAAAAGATAGATAATAGAATCTGACTGGAGATTATGTGGCAAGTTTCTTGCTGTTTCTATGGACATTGCCAAATTGTTAAATTCTGTAATGGGCTGCATTTTGCATTAATGCAAGACTATCTCTACATCTCTCTACACAAGGGAAATTAGAAGCTTAGTAACTCTCAGGTCTATTAATTATTCTGGACTACAGACACCATCAGTTTCTGCATAGGTGCAGAAAC